>PVKH010043724.1:0-10725 GCA_004027955.1 Chaetophractus vellerosus | reverse complement strand
ACCCTGGTTTCAACAAAAGGAGGTAACATTATGTTCCTCTTTGCTGTCAACAACAGAAAGAACTCACTTGATTTTCATACTTTAAAGCAGTCCAAAGAAGGAATTCGAATTTTTTAACTTTATTTTCAAAGATTATAGAAAAATTACATCCAAAATATAGGGGCTTCCCATATATCCTATCCCCTCCCCCTCTCACATCTTCCCCTTTTAATAACATCTTACAATAGTGTGGTACAACTGTTACAATAGATGAACAAATATTGAAGTATTGCTACTAACCATAGTCTATAGTTTACATTATGGTATACACTCTGCACCCTACAATTTTATAGGCTTTGACAAAATGTAAAAAGGCCTTTATCCATCTTTGCAATATCATGCTGAACAATTCCAATGCCCTAAAAATGCCCTATGTTCCACTTATTCTTCCCTCCCCTTCACCTAACAACCGCTGGTAACCACTATTTTTTATCAATGTTACAAGTTCTTCCATTACTACAGTAATAATAATAAGTCTACTCTGGTCCATGGTTGCATTCCCCTCTTCTGTTTGTTCATTCAACAATCTTGAGGATTTGGGGACGGTGACACGTGCTCTGCTTCAGATTAAAGAGGGCTTAGATCTTCTGGAGAAGATGGAAGGAATGGTTTTGCTTGCAATTATAGATCCTCTTCATTTTGGGGGATGGGGGTGGTCTATCATTATCATTTTGTTAGTTGTCCTGGGTGAGTCCGATGAACTGGAGAGTGGATGTTGGCTGCAACTCTGCTGAGATTCGGGGCTCAACCAGCAAATGAACAGACCTAAGGTTTAAGTCTCTGAGACATATGTTTAACAGGTATATTCTAATTATAGGTTCAAATAAAAGGGGTAGAAGAATCACGTGTAGGGAAATTATAAATTACTGCAACCCTGTTCCATTGGGGAAATAGGTTATCATATATTCCAAGGTAAGGCCCACTGATGGGGTGCTGATTTTGTGGGATTGTGTGCCTTGCCTATAGTGTCCAGATGTCTCTAGAGCCTTCAGGAGCATCCCTGTTTAAGGCTTTGTTTACTGTGGCAGTTAGTGAGATCTGCCTGAGATATGCATAAGTGTAACCTCTGGACTGAACTTCCGAGTCACTTTGAAATCTCTTAGCCATAAAAACTGATTTGTACTTAATTTTTCCCCCTTTTGGTTAAGGTCTTTTTATAAATGCCTCACTGGTTGGTGCTTGCCTCAGTGCCAGGAAAACTCATCCCCTGTAGTCATGTCCCATGCCGGGGGGCCAGGGGAGGTAGTGAGTTTATTTGCTGAGTTTGGCTTAGAGAGAGGCCACATTTGAGTAACAAGTTGGCTTTTCAGGAGGTAACTCTTAGGCAATAGATAGCATTAGGCTAAGTTTCAGTTTTCCAAGAATAAGGTTCATAAGTTCAAGCATTAATTTCAAGGGCTTGGCATATTGGTCTGTTTTCTTTTATTAGGCACTACCTATGTACACTAGAGGTTCTTACTACTCTATTAGAGAATGTAGCAGGACTTGCTAGGATAGGAATTTAATATTTTGTTGGTTATTGTGTGGGTCTCCATCCACTGCAATAATGCCCTATAACCACATGAACGCATTCATATTCCACAGAAGCATGCCCCAAGAATACCCTTCCCCACATATTCCCCGACCACTGACAACCTGTACCAGTTACCCTCCCCTGCCATAGTTGCCAAAAGAACTCTTGGCAAATTATATTCTCAACCACAGTCCTCTACCTCCCCAGAGTTCACCTGTTCCCTCCTCCAGACCTCCACCCAGCTCAACCCACCCACCCCAACCCTGATCACACTCACACCACAGCATTGTCAACCCCATTCACATTGCTGCACCAGAATTACCCCATCCACTGCCAAACCTCCCCTGTCTACCTAATCATAGATTCTGCTCAAACTGATCATTGGCTCACCTTTATTGACTGGTGTACTTCCCTCAACATTAGGTCTTTGAGATTCATCCATGTTGTCATGTGTGTCAAAATTTCATTCTTTCTTACAGCTGAGTAATATCTCATCATATGTACATATGACATTTTGGTTATCTGTTCATCCATTGATGGACACTTGGATACCTTCCAACTTTTGGCAATTGCGAATAATGCCTCAAACATTGGTGTGCACATATCTGTTCACGTCCCTGCTTTCAATTCTTCTGGGTATATTATTAGTAGTCAGATTGCCAAATCATATGGCAATTCTATACTTAGCTTCCTGGAGAACTGCCAAACCATCCTCCACAGTGGTTGCACCACTCTACATTCCCACCAGCAGTGGATGAGTGTTCCCTTTCCTCCACATCCTCTCCAACATTTGTAGTTTCTGTTTTTTTTTTTAAATAGCAGCAAATCTAATAAATCAAGATGATATCACATTGTAGTTTTGCATTACATTTCCCTAATAGCTAATGATGTTGAACATCTTTTCATGTGCTTTTTAGCCATTTGTATTTCCTCTTTGAAAAAGTGTCTATTCAAATCTCTTGCCCATTTTTCAAATGGGTTCTTTTTATTTTTGAGATGTAAAATTTCTTTACATATGCTGGATATTAGGCCCTTATCAGATAGGTGTTTCCCAAATATTTTCTCTGATTGAGTAGGCTACCTTTTCTCTTTCTTGACAAACTCCTTTGAAGCACAGATATTTTTAATTTTGAGAAAGTTCCATTTATCTGTTTTTTCTTTCATTGTTCATGCTTTGGGTGTAAAGTTTATGAAACCATTTCCTACTACCGGATTTCATAGAAACTTCCCTACATTATCTTCTAGGACAGGAGTTCTTAACCTTTTTTGCTCCATGGACTGCTTTGCCAGACAGGTGAAAACCATGGACTCCTTACTAAGTCTACATGGTACTGTGTACTCTTAAATAAATATATCACACCGTACCAACACATCCCCACAAGAATAATGTTTATTTTATTTCAATTCAAGCTCATGGACCCCTGGTTAAGAACCCCTGTTCTAGGAGCTTTATAGTATTGGATCTTTTTTTTTTTTTAAAGATTTATTTATTTTATTACATATCTCCCCTTCCCCCCCACTGCGGCGATGCGCCGAGACTGGTCACCGTGCAGGCGCGGCTTTCCCCATTTGTGGGCGGCTTCTGCTTCCATTCACGGCCGGCTCTCAGTTCGCGGGTGGCTGGCTGTGCTCCATTCGCGGGCGACCTGCCCTGCCCATGGCGGCTTTTGCCCTGTCCGTGGCAGTTTTTTGCCCTGCCCACGGCGGCTCTGGCCCGCCCATGGCAGCTTGCCATTCTCAAGGTGGTCTGCCCGCTAGGAGAGGTCCCCGGGAACTGAACCCAGGGCCTCCCATGTGGTATGCCGGTGCCCTATCCACTGGGCTATCGAGCCGGCCCCTAGTATTGGATCTTATGTTTAGGTCTTTGATCCATCTTGAGTTAATTTTTGTATAGGGTGTGAGAAGATGATCCTCTTTCATTCCTTTGGATATGGATATCTTGTTCTTCAAACACCATTTGTTGAAGAGATTGCCCTGTCCCAGTTGAGTGGGCTTGGTGGCCTTGTTGCATATCAGTTGGCCAAATATTCACTGGTCTATTTCTGAACTCTCAATTTGATTCCATTGGGCAGTATGTCTATCCTTGTGCCAATACCATGCAGTTTTGACCATTGTAGCTTTGTAATATCCTTTAAAGTCAGGTAGCATGATTCTTCCAATTTGTTTTTTTCCTTTTCAAGATGTTTTAGGCTATTTTGGGCCCCTTTCCTTTCCAAATACATTTGATAATTGGCTTTTTCAGTTCTGTATAAAATGCTTTTGGAAGTTTTTTTGGGATTGCATTGAATCTATAAATCAATTCGGGTAGGCTAGACATCTTAATGATATTTAGACTTCCAGTCCATTAACATGTAATAGTCTTCCATTTATTTAGGTCTTTGAAATCCTTTAGCAATGCCATGTAGTTTTCTGTACACAAGTCCTTTACATCCTGAGTTAAGTTTATTCCTAGATATCTGATTCTTTTAATTGCTATTGTTAATGGAATGTTTTTCTTGATTTCCTCCTCAGATTGCTCATTAGTAATATACAGAAATGCTACTGATTTTTGCATGTTGATCTTATATCCCAAACACTTTACTGAACTCATTTATCAGCTCTAGAAGCTTTGTTGTAGAGTTTTCAGGACTTTCTACATATAGGACCATGTCATCTGCAAATAGTGAAAGTTTTACTTCTTCCTTTAAACAATTTGGATGCCTTTTCTTTTTCTTGCCTAAGTGCTTGAGCAAGTACTTCTAATACAATGTTAAATAAGAGTAGAGACAATGGATGTCCTTGTCTTATTCCAGATCTTAGAGGGAAAGCCTTTAGCCTTTCACTATTGAATATGATGTTAGCTGTAGGTTTTTCATATATGCCCTTTATCATGTTGAGGAAGTTTCCTTCTAATCCTATCTTTTGAAATGTTTTTATCAAAAAAGAATGCTGTATTTTGTCAAATGCCTTTTCTGCATTGCTAGAGATGATCATGTGTTGTTCTTTTTTTTCAATCTGTTAATATGGTGTATTACATTAATTGATTTTCTTATGTTTAACCATCCTTGCCTACCAGGGATAAAACTTACTTGATCATGGTGTATAATTTGACTGATGTGTTGTTGAATTTGATTAGGAATATTTTGTTGAGGATTTTTACATTTTTGTTCATTAGAGATTAGTCTGTAGTTTTCTTTGCATGAAGCATCTTTACGTGGCTTTGGTATTAGGGTGATGTTGGCATCATAAAATGATTTTGGCAATGTTACCCCCTCTTCAGTTTTTTGGAAGAGTTTGAACAGATTTGGCATCAGTTCTTTCCAGAATGATTGGTAGAATTCAACTGTGATGCCATCCAGTCCTGGCTTTTCTTCATTGGAAGGTTTTTTTTTTTTTTTTACTAGTTCAATCTCACTACTTGTGATTGGTCTGTTGAATTCTTCTATTTCTTCTTCATCAATGTGCATTGCTTGTGTGTTTCTAGAAATTTGTCCAATTCATCTAAATTGCCTGACTTGTTGGCATACAATTTTTCAAAGTATTCTCTTCTGATACTCTTTATCTCTGTGGGGTCAGTGGTGATATCGTTTCGTCTCTCTTTTTTTCTTTGTTAGTTTAGCTAAGGGTTTGTCAATCTTATTAATTGTTTCAAAGAACCAGCTTTTGGTTTTGTTAATTCTTTATAATTTTTTAAATTCTCAATTTCATTTAATTCTGCTGTTCCCTTCCTTATGCTTGCTTTGAGATTAGTTTGTTGTTTTTTAGTTCCTCAAGGTGTGCTGTTAGCTCTTTGATTTTAATTCTTTCTTCTTTTTTAATGTAGGCATTTTAGGGCTATAAATTTCCCTCTCAGCACTGGTTTAACTGTATCCGTAAATGTTGATCTGTTGTGTTCGCATTTTCATTTGCTTTGAGGTAGTTATTGATTTCCCTGGCAATTTCCTCCTTGAACCACTGACTGTTTAAGAGTAGGTTATTTAGCTTCCATTTATTTGTGCCTATTCTAATTCTGTATCCTTTATTGATTTCTAGCGTCATTCCATTGTAGTCAGAGAAATTGCTTTGTATAATTTCAATCTTTCTAAATTCATTGAGACTTGTTCTATGAACTAGAACATGGTCTATCCTGGAGAATGACCCAAGAGCACTTGAGAAGAATTTATATCCTGCTGCTTTTGGGTGTAATATTCTGTATAAGTCCATTAAGTCTATTAGTTCCTCTAATGTATTACTCAAGATCTCCATTTCTTTATTGAGCCTCTGTCAAGATGTTCTGTATAATGGTGATAAAAGTATATGGAAGCCCCCCACTATGATTTTAGAGGCCTTATGTATTTTGGGCTCTTTGGTTAGGTGCATAAATATTTGATAATTCTTTCTTTTTGGTAGAGTACCCCTTTTATTAATATATAGTGTCCTTCTTGTCTCTTACAACAGTTTTGCATTTAAATTCTATTTGTCCCATATTAATATAGCTACTCCTGCCCTGTTTTGGTTACTATTTGCATGTAAAATAGTTTTCCAGCCTTTCACTTGCAACCTGTTTGTGTCCCTGCATCTAAGGTAAGGTTCTTGTAGACAGCATATAGATGGGTCATATTTCCTTATCCATTCTGCCAATCTGTGCCCTTTGATTGGTTTCATCCAATAATAGTCAATGATATTATTGTAAAGGCAATCCTTACTTCAGCCTTTTTTACTTCAGGCTTATATATGTCATATTTTATTTTTATTTATATTTTATACTTTTAGTTACTCTTACCAATAATCTTCCTTTCTACACTCTCTTCTAATTCTCTCCCTCTCTCCTGTTTTTTCCTTTCAACCTGCAGAACTCCCTTTAGTATTTCTTGAAGGGCAGGACACTTGTTGACAAATTCTCTCAATTTCTGTTTATCTGTGAACATTTTGAGCTCTCCTTCATATTTGAATGACAGTTTTGCTGGATATAGAATTCTTGACTAGCCATTGATTTCTTTCAACATCTTAACTATGTCATACTACTTCCTTCTCACTTCCATGGTGTCAGATGAGAAATCAGTGCTTAATCTTACCAAGCTTCCCTTGTATGTGATGGATCTCTTTTCTCTTGCTGCTTCCAGTATTCTCTCTTTGTCTTGAGAGCTCTTGACAATCTGATAAGTATGTGTCATGGGTTAGGTGTGCTAGGATTTATTGTTCTTGGAGTACACTGCACTTCCTGGACACACACACATATATATATATATATATATGTCACTCATGAGAAGTTGGGAAATTTTAGGCCATTATTTCCTCAAGCACTCGTACTGTCCCCTTTCCCATCTCTTCTATCTCTGGGATGTCCATAATGTGTATGTTTATGCTATTCATGTTGTCATTTAATTCCCTGAGTCCCTGCTGAATTTTTTCCATTTTCACCCTATCTGTTCTAGCTGTCTAATTTTGGATGTTCTATCTCCAATGTCACTAATTCTTTCCTCTGCCTGCTCAAACCTGCTATTATATGCTTCTAGTATATGTTAAATCTCTTGCCTTGAGTCTTTCATCATTGTAAGATCTGCTATCTTTTTATGTATATTTACAATTTCTTCTATTTATTCCCCAGTGTCTTCTTAATATCCTTTATCTCTTCCTTCATTTTATTGAGTTGATTAAGGATATTTGTTTGGGCATCCTTGATTAGTTGTTCCATGTTGTGCATCTCCTCCCGCTTTTTAGCTTGTTCATTAGACTGGTCCATGACTTTCTGTTCTTAGTATGGCTTGTCACTTTTTGCTGATGTCTAGGTATCTGTTTATCTTGGACTTATTCAATTGGTTAATTGCTCTTTCCAGTCTGGGGTTTTATTTTTGTTTGGTTTTATATTAGGAGTCATCTTTATCACTTGGTTGCACTTATTCTATATCCTTTAGTTGCCTATCTTCAACAGAAAAAAAAATAGATCCACAAAAAAGGAAATAAAGAAGAGAAAAAAGAAAAATTTTAAAAGAAGGAAGGAAAACAAAGAAAAGAGACAGAAAAAATAAGTAATGAGGGAAAAATAATAAAGAGGAATAAAAATTTTAAAAGATGAAAAAAGAAACAGGATAAAGTAAAGTAAAATAAAATAAAAGAAAAAGCCAGATAAATGAAAGGGAAGAAAGAAAGACAAAACAGGGAAAGGTAGAGAAGAGGGAAAAAAGAATAGGGAAAAATGAAATAGAAAATAAAAAGGGGATGGAAAGAGAAAAAAGAGAAAAGGGATCAAATTAAATAAAATATAAAAAATGAAAAAAAGAAAAAGGAAAAAAGGGAAAAAGTAAAAGATATATCAGAAGAGAAGAAAGAAAAGAAGAAAAACCAGACAAGAAGGAATGAAAATAAGGAAGAGAGGAAGAAAAAACAAAAAAGCAACAGAACAAAATGAAAGGAATAAAAAATCTAGTTCTCCCTCTTAGAACACCAGGACCTGCTAGGCTCCTCCTCTCAGGCTGCCTGTTTTGGCCAGTCCTTCCCTCCACACTCCCCCCAACCCCACACAAACAAAAACAGGCCTTCCTTTCAGGCCACCAGGGACTTACCTGTCTATTCCTCTCCAGCTGCTTATACCTGCCAATCACAATCACCCCACAGCCAGCCTCTCCTCCAGTACCCAGATGAAGAAAAAAAAAGGAAATAGGGAAAAAAAGAAAGACCCTCCGGCTGTGTTCCCCCAGCTCTCCCTGAGACTCACCTAGCTCTCCCCTACCCTAAGCAGGCTGGGCACAGGCCACTGCCTGTGTGATCACTTCTCATCAGCTCCTGTGTACCCCCAGCTGTCTGCATGGCTCCCCTCCCCCAGGGCTGGCTGGGCAGTTTTCCTCATCTCCTGCGCTGGCTGTTATGCTTCCTTCTCTTTGGGGCCAGCTGGGTAGCTTCCCTTTTCTCCGGTGCCCACCTGGGACCACTCCCTCTGAAGCCACCCTCTACTATCTCCCCCACGACACCGCAGATTCCCTTATGCCCGGCAAGATTGCCTACCTTCCCACATATTCTAAAGGTAGAGTGCAGCCTCCAGGAATTAGAATCTAATTTTCCCTTTTCCTTTAGATATCAGTTAGCATGTCTTTCTCCTTATTCATATTCCCTGAACTAGCTTTGGTTGCCTCCTCCTAAACTATTAAACCAGCTTCAGAGATCATCCCTCCTCTTCCATCTCCTACCCAATTGAACTCTTCAAAACGTTGTTCTGCTCATCACCACTCTCTCCTCCAAGACCTTTCAACGGCTGCTAGTGACTGTGAAATAAAACCCATATTTCTCATGTTCTGACCTCAAATGCTTTCTCCACACTTTTCTTCCTTCCCCATCCAGGAGTAATCACCAATTCAGTCATTTTCATATCACTACCCTTTGACCCCAACTCCAAAACAGTTCAACAAATATTAAGAACCTGCCATGTTTAGTGGCCTGTGGCAGGCACTTTGGTGAATGCACATGTCAATGAAAATATGATGGAGCCTACCTTCAAGTGAAAGATGTTTAGTAAGCAGATAAGTTATGTGCATAGCTAACTAAAATAAAATAACCCAAAAGAATGAGCGGACCTTTTGAGATTTTATCTAATTCGGTTAGAAAGCATATATTCAGCCCACTAGTTTGACCATCTTAACAATTGAAGCAAACTCATATACTTGGTATATTAGATGCTGGTCTTCAGACTGGGTGAATTTGGGATCATGATGATGACCTCATGAAGACAGGAGTGCCCACCCAGCAGTATTTGCCCCTCTGTTCTGCCTTCTTTTCTGTAGATATTTTTATTTTACCCTCCAAATACAGTATCTTACTTTCCTAACCTGAACAGCCTGTTTTTCTGGTTTAGAAGATTTGCTTCTCATGCTTTGCCTATTCAAAATGTATTATAATATTAATATATTGATCTATTGAACCTTAGCATGTAGCCAATTCCATTGTAAAATAACCATTCCTTTCTGTGAGGTCCCATATTTCTCACTGTCCTACCTCAGTCAACACTTCTCTTTCATCATATGGTATTTTGGGGGGCAATGGTTCAACTCCATATTGTAATGTGGCTATAATCTTGTCAAAACCTAGATTAGGGCCCTAAAAATATGTTGCTCAATAAGTATTTCACCCTAAAAAATCTCCTGTTTTATTATTTTCCTATTTTTTGCTATTTTCAAAATGACATGTATATTTTTCATTTGCTTTTTTAGGTTCCTTTTTTTCTTTTTTTAACTGTTTTTTTCTCAATATCAAATGCTCCAAAAACTTAATCCGTTAAGACTCAGTTTACTCATCTGTAAACTGGAAATAATATTACCTAAACATGGTTAGTGGGAGAACCAATGGAAACAATGAAGAAAAAAACAAAACAAAAAAAAAAAAAAAAAAAAAAAAAAAAAAAAAAAAAAAAAAAAAAAAAAAAACCAACACTAGCACCTGACAGTAGTAACTGAATAATTACTGGGGAAGGAATAGATAAAACCAGACTCTGAGCTCCAAATAGTAATGAAAATATATCCCTGCTCTCAAAAATATTGGTGTATCATGGGGCAGGGAAAATATATACAAAAAATAACAAGAGAACATGAAAAACATTATCACTGAGACATAATAAAGGTGAGAAAAACCTTCCTGCTCAATGTAAATTTAAGTTGTATTTTTCATAAACAAGGAGTATTTGGACTTTGGCATCTGAAGTTATTTCTTGTTTACTTTTTTTGTTTTGTTTTCTTTTAATTAGAGAAATGGTAGGTTTACTGAAAAATCATGCAGAAAATACAGAGTTCCAGTATTGTACCCCACCCCACATGTGCACACAGTTTTCCCTGTTATTAGCACTGTGCACTAGTGTGGTAATGTAATGGTTTGAGTTTGATTTAATTATGAATTCCAAAAATATAGATTAGATTATGTTTGTAAGCTGGTCTGTTCATCTGGGCATGATTGAGTTGTGAGTAGGGCGTTAACTGCCAGGTCAGTGAGACGTTGAGCCCTGCCCCTCGGTGGGCATGGTCTCAAGTAGAAAAGCAGATTGAGAGAAGAGATTTGGAGAAGCAGATTTGAAAAGCAGTTCTGATGTTGGAGTGAGCCGATCGCCGGATAGCCTACAGCTGGCCTTGTGGAGAGACACAACGCAGAGAGTCTCATAGTCTTCAGCTGAACTCGTGAAGGAAACAGAAGCTAAGCCCGGAGAGAAACGCAGCCCCGGGAACAAAGGAACCCGG
>PVKH010043723.1:0-10684 GCA_004027955.1 Chaetophractus vellerosus | reverse complement strand
ACATGTGATCCCAGTGAGGGGTGAGGGAGCTGAGTGGTTGTCCACCAAATCTTCTGCAGTCATTGGTTGAGGGTAAATTCTCTTATACATCTGGCCTGTGGGGTCAGGTGGGCTTTAAGTCCCACAGAAAATCCTTGGGTAGCCCAAAGTCCTCAGAGTGCTCTGCAATAGTAAGTCCAAGGGACATCTGGACAAGACATCAAAAGTATCTACTACACATTTCAATAATCAAACAAGGTGCATAGAGAGGGAAAATCTGGACGGCAGATAATGAATCAGGCTTGGGGCATTTGAGGAGGAATCACCTGTAGGATATTCAAGTGAGGATATCTAATAGACAATGGCAAGTATGGGTCCTGGGCAAAAATGGGTGTAGGACCCAGGGTCTAGGGCCATGGTTGTGGCCATGAAAGTGTATTTGACAGTCTTTGGCAGATGAGGGTGCGCTAAAGCCACTGGAATGTAATAGCTTTTGTTTCATGAGCCACATGGCTGTGCTTGCCACCGTTGACCATTTCACTTATTGAAGCAGTCTTTCATGATCCTGCCACATTCTATTTTCCTTCTGCCTTTATGGAATAGATGGGAAGAGGAATGAGGAAGGAAGCAAAGAGCCCACCCACACTTAAATGGCAGCCCCAGAGGCTGAGAAGAAGTGATTAAGGTAGTAGAGGAGAGTAAAGGAGGCTGATGTTGAAGCTACAAGTGAAAGTAGGTAATGATGGATCAAAGTCTTGGGGCAAATCAAGGATTTGGGTTCAGAGTTTTCCATTTAGTCAGTAAACAAATATTTCCTGTTGTGTTTCAAAGTGCTTTGAAGACCTTGAAAAGAAGAAGAAATAAATCTGCCTAAGGACAGAAGCAAAGGAAAACACGATGGGTACAGTAAAAAATAATTTGTGTATTCAGCTATTGTTGCATAACAACCAGCAACAAAATCGTGGTATCAATTTTTAAAAAGCTGATGCATCTGCAGGACGGCTCGAGATTAGATGGTCTAGGCTGGGGCTGGCTGGGGTGGTTCAGCTGAGTGCCTCTGCCCCTCATCTCTCACCTTCCTCCTGGGACCAGTGGGCTATTCTGGGCATGTTTTTCCCAGTGCAATGGCATAAGCACTTGAGAAGTTGCCCAATCTCACAAATGCTTTTTGAGCCTTTGGGCACATCATACCTGCAGGCATCCCATTGGCCAAAGCAAGTCACATGGCCAAGCCAGAAGTCAAGAGGGGCAGGCACTCCATCCATGGGAGTGATGGGGACAGGAAGTGAATACTTCTCATCTGCCACATAAGACTAGGGATCAGAGAGAAGAGAAATGGAGGGAGTTCCATCTAATTTCTTTCCTAGGTTATGTAGCATTATTGTTTCCTCATTCTTGAACTTAACAAGCCCTAGCAAGGCTAATGTTGACTTGGTTGGGTTTCTTCAGAAGAATCCAGATGAAGACTTTGGGGAATTGCCAAGGGACCCACCTCCCAGAGGACATTTGCTTTGAGCCCTGAGCCTTCCTGAGTAGTAGAGAAATATGGAGAATCCAATAACTGAGTACTTGTATCTCCTCTTTTATCAATAAGGTTCACACTTCTTGTCTTCAGAATCTTAAGTTTATTCATTAGCATGAGACCCGAAGATAAAGACACATTGCTGCAATTACAGGAGGTAATCCAATAATTCTCATCAAAGAGTACAAATGAAAACACATTTTATTTAAATATTTATCTTAGAGAGTTGCGGTTTGAGAGTTTACATGCTTCTAGTGCATGCAGTGGTTTGGGGCCAGTGACCTCTCATTTCTGGCTCTCTCGATGACTCTCAGAGACTGGACGCTTTCTTCCTGGATTCCATCTTCCCGCATGGTGCCAGGCATGTGGTGAAGACTTGATATGTTTCATAGAATGAATAAACTATAAAATTTGAACAGAAGAGCCCATGGAGATATGAAGGATATGAATGAAATGGCATTTAAAAGAACCTTGAGTCTTAAAGATAGAAAATCCTGGATTCTCCCCGACTTTGAAGGGAATATAAATTCAAGAGAATGTGATTTTGTGCAGCAAAGGGATTGTCAATATCCCCAAATTGCATAAATACGCTTTTTTCCCTTAGCATCTCAGGTACAGAGAATCGTGTGGGCTCTTCAAAATAGGGGATGCTGGAAACACAAAGGCCTCTGTTCTTTGGATTATCTTTTTTTTTATTGACAGCTGGGTTGATGCAAGGTTGAGTCTTGTGTTAAGAAAGTGTCGGTTACTTAGCTAATTGCATTTATCACCAGGAATTTTTTAAAAATCTATTGATAGCAACAGTGTATATTTTGGAGTTTCTGTGTGCTACCGGCGTATTTCCCTAGCTGCGGTGAATATGGTTTTTATATTTATGCGAAACTGCTAATGTGTTGCTCACTAGATCATGAGCAATGGGCTTCTGACAGCTCTGTTCATTAGTCAGCTTTGGGGAAAAATAAAAGAAAACACATTGATATAGAGACACAGAGTGTGAGCCAGCAATTATCATCAGAGAGCACAATTGAAGCCACATTTTATTTAAATATTTATCCAGTGAATTGATTCATACAAAACAAGAAGCCGTTTTTGTAACATGTATTTATGAATGACTTCGCTGCCGAAATGTGAAGAGCAAGGTTGCTATTTGAGTTAGGTTCGATACAGTCCACAGCTTCGTGTGAGGAGAGTTAAATATCGTCAAATTATTCATTGTGATGTATCATTAAGATTGTTATGTGTGAATGTGTAGAAAGACGATAACAGTGTGCAGCTGTTCACTTCGGAATCCCAACTTTTCATAGTAAGAAGAGGGAAACCTTATAGATAACTTATAGTAGCAATAATGAGAGTAGCAAATACTTACACGTGCTAACCACGTGCCGATTGCTCTTCTAATTATGTGTATTAACCCTATGAGGTAAGTACTATTCTGCTTCTCACTTCAGGAAACTTGGACGGGGGATGTAAGAGGACACAGTGAGGTTAAAGAACTTAGCCAAGGTCACACCAGAGTGAACTTATTCATTTTGTAGGATAGGATTTCTGGGGGTTCAGAGGAAAGAACTATCTTCTTCCTAGCCCCAGTGGCTTCTTGGCACTACTTGATGGTGACAGGCCATTGCAGCTTAAATATCAGTGGGGATGATTCTGCGTCCTGTATCTTCCTGGGACTTCCAGTGATGGTAATTCCAGAACTCTTTCAAATAGTTGGTATCCATTTCATTAGCCCATTTAGAAGATTATGCCAGGAGAATTCCGAGGGCATGGGGATTTTCCATCTATCCCCTTCCTTCCCAAGACAAGATTTGTCTAACATTTTGCCATTTAGCTGCCCTTTCCGCCCCCCTTGCCTCCAACACACAAGAACAGAACTTTCCTCACCTTTGACAGCTGGATTGTGGACCAATTGCATTATCTACAACTTTGCATTATTGTAACTATTTACTGTGATTTTTAATTGATTCCCTATGTTGGACTTTGAGCTTATTTGCAATTTGCCAACATTATAAACATGGCGAAGCATCTTTGACCAGACAACTTTGCACACTTATTTTTACTGCTTTTTTAGGGCCAAGCCTTGGGTGTGCCATTGTTGCATTAATGCTCTTTATATGCATTGTCTTTGCCCTCCAAAAAGTTTGAATATGTGTAAATTCCAATGCACAGGGAATGTGAGTGCCACTTACGCTGTTGTCCCATGTAATGTAGTGATGGAGGAGAGCAGGCAGGCCACCAGGTGTACATACTCAGGAATAAACTTTTCAGACCATGGATTGTTAGTGGTGGCAATTAATTTGGTGAAACAGAACTTCAGGGAAAAAAATGGTGTCAGTCCAGCAAGTTATATGTAGAGAGGAATACAATGGAGCAGCATGTAAAGGGACTTAAAGCATCATTTTGTGTGAGCACTGGGAACCAGTGGGAGAAACCTGAAGTGAAATCTTACAAACAGACCTAGGTTTAGGGAAGAGACCATGAAAAAGGAACACTAGATACTTTATAGATGAAGGGGAAAAAGAAAAAGAAAAAGAGGGAGATAAGCCTGATGTAAACAAAATGAAATTAGAAATAGGAAAAGAAAGAAAAGGTCCATCCCTCTTGCATATATTGGAAGGAGATCTCCAGACCCTCCTGGGCTTAGCAACTTTTGCTATTTGATTAAATCCTGCCTGAAATAGACAAGTGTCTCTACCCTGGAAGGCCCTGGGTATCACCTTCTTCCAAGGATATTCAGTTTGGTAGGTATACCCAGATGTATTCAGACCCTGAGTCCTGACTTATAGGAGCCAAACGCATAAGAGACTGATGTACAAAGTTAAAAATGCAATTCATTTATAATGCTATCTATAGCTACAAATAACACATTCTTGTGCTTATTGAGCTCTATATTTTCTCCCTGTCAACAGAGCCATGTGGAAAGCTTCATTATGATTAGAATGTTCTTCATAGTAAGGTGAATTAGTCTTGTGATCTTAAAGGGTGATGTGTTAGTTGAGACTCTTTAACGGACAATTGATTAGTAATCAAACTTAAATTGGCTTAAGCAAAGAAGGAAATTTATTTGCTCATGCGCCTGGGAAGTCAAGGGGTTCAGGCACAGTTGTACCTAGTTCGAACAATGTCATCTAGACTCTGCTTCTCTATCATTCAGCCCACAGTTAGGCTGTAGGCTCTCTGCTGGTAAGGAATGTGTCTTTTGCAGCCACCTCTCCTCAGCCTAGTGCTCAATGAGTATTTGTTGAATATGCAGAGAAAAGATTTTTGAGCCAAGGCACTGTCTCCCCAGGTGGTGGAAAGTAACTGCTAAATTCTGTCCCTCTATGGAAACATTGTAGAGTTTCCCAAGCCTTTTTTTTTTTAGCTTAAAAATTTTTTTTTAAAAGAAGCTTTAGATTATATAAATGTAACATTCAATATATAGGGGATTCCCATATGCCCCATCCCCTCCCACTCCCACACTTTCCCACATTAACAACATCTTTCATTAGTGTGGTACATTTGTTACCATTGGTGAACACACATTGAAGCATTGCTACTAACTTGGACTATAGTTTACATTATGGTTTCCAGTCTGCCCCACACCATTTTATAGGTTATGACAAAATGTCTAATGGCCTGTATCCATCATTGCAATGCCATGCAGGACAATTCCAATGTCCCGAAAATGCCCCCATGTTGCACCTATTCTTGCCCGTCCCTCCCCTCAGAACCTCTGGTGACCATTGCCTTTATATCCCAAGCCTTCTTGATCTTAAGAATCCTTAAACATATCAGCTCCCAGCCCTGTCTCCTGGAGGATTGATGCAGCAGGTTTGGCGTGGGGTGCAACAATCTGTTTTTAAACAAAAGCTCTCGGGATCCCTATTACAGGAGGGCCGAGGAGGGCAACACTTTTCACATTTTAGTGTGCACACAGATCACCCGGGGATCTTCTTAAACTGCAGGTTCTGATTCGCTAGGTCTGAGGTGAGGCCTAATTTCTCCATTTCTAACCAGCTCCCGGTGCTGCTGCTGCTGGCCTGGGGAGTAGACGTTAGGGACCACGGATGCAGACCAGGAGACGTTTGGCAATACTGGAGACATTTTTGAGTGGAAGGAGCTGCTGTTGGCATCTGGTGGGTCGAGGCCAGGGGTGCTAGTAAGCATCCTACAGTGCTCAGGACAGACCCCATAGCAAAGAATGCCCTGGGCCCAAGGTCAACAGTGCTGCCGCTGAACAGTCGACTGTCTCCTTTGGGCAGCACATAACCTGGGCAGCAGGTAATATACTTGATTCGGGATAACTTTTATTAGCGTATTAGTCTAGTCCTGACTCCCAGAGTTTCACTCATGATTCCTTGTTTTGACTGTTGCTGAAGCCATTTAATCACATTAGAACAATAAAAAAAAAAAAAAATAGCCGGGGCCATCATTCAGTGAGACCGAGTCTGTGCCAGGGGCTGCTGGGAGCACTCCATGCCATGCCTGTGAGGGAGTCACTCTTCTGGCCCCCGTTTTCCAGATGAGAAGTGGAGGCTCCCAGAGGTTAGGCAGCTCTCTTGAGTGGTTCACACTGTGACCAAAAAATCACAGTGATTGTAAAATAGTTTATTTTTAAATAGATAGCATGGGAAAGCATGTCAGAGCCAAAAAGTACAAAAGAGTATGCAGTGAAAAATAAATCTCTGTTCCTCTCCTTGCTCCCAGCCAACTTCTTCTCTTGCAGAGACCATGCTTGTTCTCAGTTTCTTGGCTATCATTTTGGAAAAAGTTTCTGTATTAAAAAAAATTTTATATATATATATATATGTAGAGAGATATATAGATAGGTCAATCAATAGATAGATAAATTAATTAATTTCCACAAAATAGTAGTTCACTGGACATTGCTTTGTATCTTTTGTTCAGTATGTCTTGAATATTGATCCATATCTATATTTAGAGAGCAACCACACTCTTTTTGGTGGCTGTATAGGATTTCATATTCATTTGTATTTGTCTGTCTTTGGTCATTTTGAGAGGATAACCAAACAAAATGGGAAAATAAATGACTTCATGGGTATTAATCAGTCTAGATTCATGAATAATATGTGAAAACCTATTCTGGATAATTCAGAACTGTCTTGTTTCCCAGCATGGGTGAGCATAGTTCCAGAAACATTTTTTGAATGATGACTGTAGTGGTTCTCAACCCTTGCTGTACATTCACAGCACTTGGGAGCTGCTTAAAACTTCAGATTGTGGGACCCAATCCCAATCCATTGCTCAGGGAGGTATGACCCAGGCAAGTGTGTCGTTAAGAAACTTCCTTGTGGCTCTGCAGTATCATCAGGTTTGAGAGCCGTGAGGCTGTGTGCCTTGCACTGTGCTGAGTGCTGAGAAGATGGGGATAAATATAGCACAGTCCCTGCCCTCCAGGAGCCCACGACCTCTTTGGGAAAGCAAACCCTTGAACAGATCATTGCAACATAAATCAACACGAGCTCAGCCGAGGGACAGGAGTTGGATGGGGTGCAAGAGAAAGAGGTAACACTTCAGCTGAAAGTTAGAAGGTAAGCAGCAGTCAGTTGAGCCAGGAAGTAGGAGAAGGGCCATCTAGGCTGAAGGCAGGGCATAAGCAAAGACAAAGAGGCAGAAAAATGTGTGAAGTGTGTGTGGGTGAACCTCCGGTGCTTCAGTGTTGTTGAAACACAACAACGGAGGTGGGGAGGTGGGGAGGGAGCTGGGAAGGCGGCCAGTGTGACAGGACAGCGGTCTTTAGTATCCCTCCGGGTCCTCTGATGCTAGCAATTAAATCACAATTGGCAAAGCAAACCTGAAGCTCTGCAGAGGCCAACGAATGTCCCTCAGCCTTTTTCCGGGCTCCTGAGAGCTGGGACAGGTGGGAACCAGAGAAGCCCCGAGGACGCAGAGCCCATAGATGCCAGTGCAGAAACAACTTGGTTGCCACTGAGAAGCAGAAAGGAAAGAACGTGGGAACAGCATCCCTTACAATCCCATCCTTGTATTTTAAGAAAGCGGATGATGCAAAACTTGGGAAGAGGCTGGGGGAAGGTGAGAAGAAATCTGAACCATGGCTCTATGGAGGCAGGCCATCTGGAGCTGAATCTGCCTCATCAAACAATCCCTAATTGTTTTTAATAAGGTGCATAAGTTATGTTTGGCTTCCTCCGCTCCGTGCAGTCTCCCTGTTGAGACTGTTTTTTATTTTCTTATGAAACAATAAGGCCAATATAATTAAAAAGCAGCGAACATATTCACCTCCCAGTGACTAGGGCAGGTAATTAGCAGCTCCTTCTTAGAGAAAGGGTTGTTTTTCTTTTTCTGTTGCAATTTTAACAAAGAAGGAGAAGGCAGGGGAAGAAGAGTGCTGGTTAAGTTTCTTTTCTTCATTTTCCCTTCCATTTGCAAAAAAGGACTTGTGAAAAGGGTAAAGACCGAAATGGGGTCTGTTTGGTTCATCATGTGTTCCCAGGCCCAGGTCAGTCCTAGTACTTCGAGTGCACTTGATAAATATTTGTTGACTGCGGAAGAGAAAAAAGGACAGAAATATTCTATGACTACCAACTTAGCACAGGGCACTATGAAAGCGGTTATCACAAACATTATCCCACTGAACCTTCTCCAAAATCCTATAGAGTTGGATACATTTTTAAAAAATGACCAAGATGGGCAAGTAGCAAATAAAAGAGAAGAGCTAGGTATCCCAGGACAGCAGGCTCAAGGTGAGCAATTTGGGGAAAAGGAAATAAAGGGATAATGGAGAAATTCCTTAAATACTAATTTTCTTGGTGATATCAGGGAGTAATAGAGCTTGCTTAGTTGGAAAACTGAAATTTCAGGAACTAGAAAGATGAAAAACAAATAAGCACTTGGTATATAATGCTCAAGTCTAGGAGGATTGGGGAAGTGTGAAGGGCCAGAGGGAATCATCTTGCACAGGTTGTGGAATCTCAGAGACTTTTCCTTTGGCTGCTATTTCTTGAATATGTACTACATGATGCATGTATCATGATATGCACATCCTGATACATGATGGGTGATGAGCTCAAAGCTTCACATAAGCTAGAATGCCTAAGCCTCCTGACTAATCTTGTAAGATGTGTTCTCTAAGTCACATCTTAACCATGAGAAGCACACTTGGAAGGCTAAGAAACTGTGGCGAAGCCAGGATCTGAACCCGGGCTGGTTTCAGTCCAAAAACTACGTTCCTGATCTTCACGTTCCAGGTATGTTTTTGTTTCCCAGCTGCTAAAACAAATACCATACAATGGGTGTGCTTAAACAATGGAAATTTATTGACTCACAGTTTTGAGGTTAGAAGTAGAAAATTGAGGAGCCAGCAGGGCGATTCTTTCTCCCCAAAGACTGTGGCGTTCTGGGGCTGGCTGCTGGCTATCCTTGGTCTTGGCTTTTCTGTCACTTGGCAGTGCACAAGGCCACCTCTCCTGGCTTCTCTCTCTTTCATTCTGTTTATAAAGGACTTCAGTAATCTGGATTAAAGCCCAACCGGATTCAGTAGGGCCACACCTTAACTGAAGTCTTGAAGAATTCTTATTTATGATGGGTCCACACCCACAAGAAATGTGGACCAAGATCAGGAACAAGTCTAAACTGCGGAACAATTCAGTCCACCACAGGTACATCCTACTTCACCCAAACTTCCTATTTCATTGTCTCAGATACAGGCATAGTGGTTCCTTGTAACTGATTCTGTGCCTCCATCGCATGATTTCCATAATGGTGATATAAAAACTGATCTACCTTTAATAAGGTTATATCAGAATATCTACATGTGTACTTCCTCATTCAACAATCTTCATAGTACTACAAGGGAAAGAAGGATGAAAGGGACATGGGCTCAGGACACAGTGTAGTAGCTGGGCTAAGGAGATGGGCATAAAGAACAATGTCATGTGCCACAATACTTATAATAATAAAGTGTTATTGACACCCCCTACCTCAGACCATATATAAAAACGAACTCAAAGTGGATCAATGACCTAAACATAAGAGCTAAAACTATAAAACCCTTAGAAGGAAATATAGGGGTAAATCTTCATGACTTTGGATTTGGCAGTGGATTCTTAGGTAAAACACCAAAAGTGTGAGCAAGGAAAAAAAAAATGGACTTCATCAAAATGAAAAGCTTTGATGCATCAAGGGATATTATATCAAGAAAGTGAAAAGATAGCTTACAGAATGGGAGAAAATAATTGCTAGCCAGATATCTGATAAGGGTTTAATATCCAGAGTATATAAAGAACTCTTTCAACTCAAGAACAAAAAGTCAAACAACCCAATGAAAAAATGGCAAAGGACTTAAATAGATGTTTTACCAAAGGAGATATACAAATAGTCAGTAAACCCATGAAAAGACGCTCAAAATCATCATTTATTAGAGAAAGTCAACTCAATGAGGTGACACTTCATACCCACTGGATGGCTATAATTAAAAAAAGGACAATAACAAGGGTTGGCAAGGATGTGGAGAAATTGGAGCCCTAGTACTTTGCTGGTGAGAAGGCAAAATGGTTCATTCACTGTGGAAAACAGTTTGGTGGTTCCTCAAAAGATTAAACATAAATTATCATATGACCCAGCAATTCCACCTCTAGGTATATACCCCAAAGAATTGAAAACAGCGACTCACATAATTGCCACACGTGTTCATAGGAGCATTATTCATAATAGCCCAAAGGTGGAAACAGCCAAAATATCCATCGATGGACGAATGGATAAAATATGGTATATACCTACAATGTAATATATCATTTCGCCATTAAAAGGAATGAAGCACTGATACATGCTACAATGTGGATAAACCTCCAAAACATTATGCTAAGTGAAAGTATCCAGACGCAAAGGGTCATTGGATGATTCTATTTACATAAAATATCCAGAACAGAGAAATCCAAGAGACAGAAAGCAGACTGGTGGTTTCAAGGGGCTGGAGGAGGAGGATGGGAAGAAACTTGCTAAATGGGTACGGGGTTTTACTCTGGAGTGACGGACATGTTTGAGGCCTCCAGAGAGGTGGTAATCATACAACATTGTGAGTGTACTGAATTGTTCACTTTAAAATGCTAATTTTATGTGACATGAATTTCAGTTCAGTAAGTTATTTTTTTTCAATGCTGTTGATGTCTGCCATGTGCCTTAGCTGTGCTCATGTTTTCCTCTGCAGAGAGGTCTCTAAGC
>PVKH010043722.1:0-10704 GCA_004027955.1 Chaetophractus vellerosus | reverse complement strand
TTAGTAGCAGTGCTTCAATATTTGTTCATCAATTGTAACAAATGTACCACACTCATGTAGGATTTTATTGGTAGGGGAGTGTAGCAGTTTGGAAGTTTGATGTAGTTATGAATTCCAAAAATAGGTATTGGATTATGCTTGTAAACTGGTCTGTTAATCTGGGCATGATTAAGTTATGATTAGGGTGTTGACTGGGCCACATCAGTAGGGCATTGAGCCCCACCCCTTGGTGGGTAGGGAATCAAATATAAAAGGCACGGCAAATGACAGAGTTGGAGTAGTTTTGAGTTGGAGTTCTGATGTTCAAGTTTTGATGCTGGAACCTGGGGAGGCCAGCAGATGGAGGAGGTTGGCCATGAGGAAGGAGAGAAGGCCCCGGGATAGAGATGAGCCATTCACCTGACAGTTCACAGCTGGCCTTGTGGAGAGAGGCAGAGCCTAGAGAGACTCATAGTCTACAGCTGACCTTGTGGAGATAGCAGAGGAGCTGAACCTGGAGACAATCAAGCCCTGGGAAGAGAGGAACCCAGGAAGTCTGAACCCTTGCAGATGTCAACAGCCATCTTGCTCCAACACGTGGCAATGGGCTTGGGTGACGGAAGTATCTTATGCTTTATGGCCTGGTAACTTTGGACTTCTACCCCAAATAAACACCCTTTGTAAAAACCATCCGATTTCTGGGATTTTGCATCAGCACCCCTTTGGCTGACTAATACAGGGAGGATGTGGGGTGGGGAGGGGGGTAATGGGGATTCCCTATATTTTCTATGTGACTTTTCTGTAACCTAAACCTTCCTGGAATATTAACTGAATAAAAATTAAGAACTGGAGGAACATACAAAAGAAATTGTCAATATGCATAAAAGATAACAGATCTTACGTTGATGAAAGGCACAATGCAAAATTTTAAAATTTATTTTATTTTATTGCATTGTATTTTTTATTATATTTTATTATTATTATTATTATTTTGACTTTGTTTGGGGGGAGGTTTTAGATTGCAGAGGGGTTGCAACTGCGGTAGGGGAAGATCACTAATGTGGGGTGTTGGTGGTGGGGGGATGTGTGGGAAGGGGTGCCCTGGGGCATGCATCTATGGGTTATGAAAGTGTTCATGTGGTCACAGGGTGTTGTTTAAGTTGGTGGAGACACACACAATAACCAATGGAAAATTGAATTTCCCTTTTGGGGAGTTCTGCTACGTTCTCTAATAGAGTGGCAAGAATCTCTAGAGTACATGGGCAGTACCCAGCGAAGGAGGACAGACCAATATGCCAAGCCCTTGACATTGATGGTTGTACTTATGAACCTTGTTCTTGTGAAAATGAAACCTAGTCTAGTGTTATATATTGCCTAAGAGTTAACTCCTGAAAGCCTCCTTGTTGCTCAAATGTGGGCTTTCTCTAAGCATATAAACTCACTACCTTCCCCCTGACAAGGCTCCCGGGGATGAGCCTCCCTGGCACCAAGGGATTATTACCAAGTGCCAACCAGCAATGCATTTGGAAAAAGACCTAGACCAAAAGGGGGAAATATTAAATACAAATGAGTTTTTATGGCTAAGAGATTTCAAAGTGAGTTAGGAGGTCATTCCAGAGGTTATGCTTATGCATGTCTTAGGAAGAGCTCACTTAGGAATATGCACAGTAAACAGTGCTTCAAGAAAGGGTGCTCCTGAAGGCTCTAGAGACACCTAGATACTATAGGCAGGGCAGACAATGCCAGAAAATCGGCACCCCATCAGTGGGCCTTATCTTGGAATATATGATAACCTATCTCCCCAGTGTATCAGGGTTAGACTCATTTATAATTTTCCCAAACATGATTCACCTGCCCCTATTATTTGAACCTATAATTAGCATTATATCCATTAAATATATGTCCCAGGGACTAAAATCTTCTGGCTGTTCATATGTTGGTTGAGCCCTGAATTTCAGCAGAGTTGCAGCCAACACCTACTCTGCAGTTCATTGGACTCACCAGGACAACCAACAAAAGATTGATGATGGAAAACACCCATTCAAAAAACAGAGTATCTACAATCGTAAGCAAGACAACCCCATCCATCTGCCCCATGGGATCTAAGGCTCCTCTCGATTGGAAGAAGTGTGGGCATCACCATTCCAAAATCCTCAAGATTGAGGAATGAACAAACATAAGGGGAGAATGTAACTATGGGCCAAAGTAGACATAATTATTCTAGTAATGTAAGAACTTGGAACATTGATAAAAAAGACAGTGGTCACCAGAGATTCTGAGGGGAGGGAGAAGGAAAACAGCTGTAACCTGGGGCATTTTGGGGGCATTGGAATTGTTCTGCATGATATTGCAATGACAGACACAGGCCATTGCACATTTTGTCAACACCTATAAAATTGTGCCGTGCAAAGTATTAACCATAATGTAAACTAAAGACTATGGTTAGTAACAATGCTTCAGTATGTGTTCATCAATTTTAACAAATATACCATACTAATGAAAGTTGTTGTTAATTGGGAAGAGTGTGGGAGGGGGAGGGGTTTGGGTATATGGGAATTATCCATATTTTCTGTGTAACATTATGTAATCTAAAGCTTCTTTAAAAATAAAGGGGAAAAAAAGAAGCACACTGAGCTCTTAGATTATGGGGTTCTTAGCACAAGACTTAACGTTTTATCTCCAAATTACACCACTTTCCTGAACTCCAGTCTCATCTATCTATTGTCTACTTGTCACCTTCACTTGGATATCTAATCGAGTTCTCAGCTTAACACATCCAAAATGGAACCTATGAGCTCCAGCCCACCTATCCTCAGCCAAACCTACACAACCTGCATCCCAGGTTATGACAACTCTAACCTTATGGTTACTCAATTTAAAAACCTGGGAATCACCCTTGACACCTCTCTGTTCTCACACACATATCCAATCCATCAAGAAATCCTGCAGCTCCTACCTTCAAAATGTATCCAAAATCCAACCACTTCTTGCCACCTCCACTGCTACCACCCTTGTCTAAAGTGTCTCTCACCTGGATGCTTCAATTTTATTAGCCTTCCTGCTTTCCTCCCCTACTGTCCTTGCTCAGAACTGAAGCCAGAGTGAGCCTTATAAAATGTCAGATCATGCCATGCCTTTTCTCAAAACCTTCCAATGTCTCCTATCTCACTCAAATTCCCAGGCCTCCTTGCTGTTCCTTGAACGTGCCATGCATGTTCCTGCTTTAGGCTTTCACAGGCTGAAACTTTTCCCTGGAGTTCTCTTTCCCTAGATAGCCATAAGGCTGACTGTCTCAGCTTTTTAAAATTTTTCTTAAGTATCATCTTTTTAAAATGGCACCACTCTTGAGCACCCCATTTGAAACTGCACCCCACCACTCTTCCTCTGGCAAGCCTAAACTCTTCTGCCTGAATTTTCCCCTTTAGTACCCATCACCTTTATTTATTTGGTATTAGAGTACTATGTCTATTTATTGAGTATTATGTCTATTGCTTATTGCGGCTCTCCTCTCTCTAGAATATAAAGTCCACAATGGCAGGGATTCATGTCCTACTTTGTTTGGGGATCAACCCCAGGACCTAGGACATGGCCAGACATATGGCAGACAGTAAATATTGGATGAACAATGAATGAAGATCACTAGACACAAATGTTATCACTAAAAAAGACTAAAGTTTATCTGGCCCAAACTTTCCTTTTTCAGATTAAGAACTCTGTAAATTGTATCCCTGAAAGATATAAGTGATTTGTCCAAGAAAATGACATGAGTCAGTGACTTTCTGACTCCCTGTACTGTGGCTCTAGACTTCTGTCTGGATGCTTCCATCCTTGATCCTGAAACAGTAGAGTTACTCATATTTTTTTCCTTTTGGACATTGTGTGAAGAGAAAATTTAACCCTACTCATTAGTTCAGGGCAGACACTCATCAACATCCCCATTCCCATTCTCCTCTCCTCCCCCGGCACCCCCATTGTGTCTGAGAGATATTCTTGGATATGAATATGCACAGACAACCATTGCTGCATGTGTGCATTTAATTTTTATAAATAGTATCATGGCATAGAACTCATCTTGTCCTTTATTTTAATTACTCAACTGTATGACTCAAATCTTGCTAGGTTGCTGGATGAACACCTAACCCATTGTTCAACTGCACATAATGGTGAATGCACCACATTTAACTCATCCATTTTTCTGTATAACACAATTCAAAATCATGAATCTCCACTATTCTGATTTCAAATAGTATTTAAGAATAAGGAGGAAGATGAGGAGGGTCCAACATGAACTCTGTCATGTGGAGTACCAGAAGGAGCATGGAATTTGGAATCAATGGATATGATGCTTCTTCAGGCCACATACACTCTCTGTGACTTACAAAAGTCATGTTACTTTCCCCCACGTGCCTCTGTTCCTGCATCCTTAAATTGGTGGTGGCCATAATATATATCTCAAAGTAGAGTGACAGTGAAAGCATAATAAGGTATATGAATGAGGAATAAAAAGGCATTTTGTTAACTGAACAGTCATATACAAATATTAGTTTGGGTTTTTTTCTGAGAAAGCAGAGAGTGACATGGAAATCTCTGCTTTTTAGACCATGTGGATTGGACAAGTGATCTATGAGCATGAATTAGATGTCTCAAAATGGTGGATTATTTTATACTTTTCTCCAAATAAAAAATAAAATGGCTCCCTTGCCCAGCAATCATGAGCACAAATCTGAAATGGCTGTAGTTCCAAGGACTAGTTCATCAAAGCTCTTCTGCCCATATGATAACCATGGTTGCCTTCAAAGGATGCTGGCTCCGAGAGCGCCTGCAGCACAGATATCTCAGACACAGTCTTTTGTTTGTATTTCCCATAAAATGCAGGTTTTCTCTTGAGATTCTACCTTAAGCCTCAGGTCAAAGAGTGCATGAAAGAATTTCTAAAGGTACAATTTTTACAGCTTTGAGAAAAATAGATTTGTAGGGGAGCAGATGTGGCTCAAGCAGTTGAGTGCCCACTTCCCACATGGGAGGTCCTGGTTTCTTTTCCCAGTGCCTCCTAAAAAAATAAACAGCAAGCAAAACAAACAGAAGAAACGACTCAGGGGAGCCAATGTGACTCAGTCATTGAGCACCAGTTTCCCACATACAATGTCCCGGGTTCAATCCCTGTTCCCCGGTACCTCAAAAAAAAATTAGATTTGCAAATGTAAATAGGAAACCTTCTTGAGCTTGGTAAAACAATAACAAACAACAGCCACAAAAAACCTTGCCATAGTAATTGGAAGCGATTTAGCCCCCAAGCAGAGCAGGAATACCATGTTGAAGCTTCATCGGGTTTGGTGTGTCCAGTGAGCTAGGGAGGCAGTCCACTGGAAGCTCGCTCTCATGGTTCCTAAGGAACCTCCTAGGAGGAAGTCCCTCCTAAGGAAATAAAAAGCCAGGCTTATGGCAAGCTAGAGTTCAGGCTAAGCTGCTACAACAACAACAACAATCTAAACCCACAGTAGCATAAATTAGATAGAAACAGTCCAGAAGGAGACAGCCCAGGGGAGTGAAGTGGCTGTGCTTCAAGAGGCCACTGAGGGATGCAGAAGCCCCTGCCCAATGCATTAAGGCCAATCATTTCAGGCCAAAACAAACTGTTTCTTACTTATGCCACTGTATATTTTTGAGTCTCTTCATCACAGCAGCACAGTGTGTACTCTCGCTAAAACAGTGGGTCATAGCAGCCCCTTTCCCTTAGAATGATCTTTCTCCTAGGACCTCCTCAGAACCATAAAAGCAGCTTTTAGTCCTGCTTGAAACATTTGGCCCAAGCTGAGTTATATAGCCACATTTCATTGCAAGACTGATAAATGTAGTTTCTAGCTGACAGTCATGTGACAAGCTACCTTTATTGGGGGTGGGGTAGTGGGGGATTCTGTTACTAAAGGAAAAAATGAGGTAATAAGATCTGCATAATTATTAGCAACTTCTGCCCTCTCAGTATCAAGGCAATTGTTGGAGGGGAAGAGTGATTCTGGTCCCTGTCAATTTACTTCATCCTTAGACAAGCCATATGGACTCAGGTCATAGGGCTTAGGAAGAGAGAAGAGCATGAGTGAAAACTAAAAGCTCAAACAGAAGCATGTATAATTAAATGGTGTGGAAGCCTTTGGGACACCAGCGATACTGCTTGGTACCTCTGTAACATATTGCAACACAAAAAAAGTGGAGACAGTTTCCCCCATTTAGCCACAGGCTGTTGTGCAGATATGTTACCTTAAGAACTCAGTGGCGTCCCTTGGCAGGAGATTTCAGGGTCCGGAATTAGAGACATGGGAGAAGCTACCACAGTGACATATGGAAGACAGCAGTGTCTGGCAGGGGCCTGCGGTTCCTTGTAGGAGCCAACAGAACCAATGGCAAAAGATGGTGGCATCCAGGGGTGGGCTGAATGGCCTCATTGGCGAGGCTGGCAGTGCCAGCAGGAGCTGCAGTGCTCACTGAATTTGGTGGAATAGCAGCGCTGCCTGGGGGAGGTAGTGACACCTACTGGAAGCACTGAGAGCTGCAGTCCCTGGAATGCCACATGGTAGACCACTGGATTTATTCTGAGATACAGGTGAGCTATTCTTGGAGCTGCCAGAAGTATACGTGTGTGTGTTTGTGTGTGTGTGTGTGTGTGTATGTCTGCATGCACATGTATGCATGTGTGAGCTTGTGTGTGTGCACGTCTTGGGAAATGGTACTTAGCACGATGCCCAGGAGCAGGTGCCAGTGAAATTTATATTAAAGATGTTGTGGCCTCAGTTGTAACCATAGGAGAACCAGTCCCAGATAAACTGCTAGAAAAGTATCATCTTCCAGCCATAAACTTTTCCCATGCAGGATCTCAGAGCACTTTTAGTATAGAGTAACTGCAACCTTTAAAGTATATGAAAGAGTTACTAGTTTCTCTTTTTTTTTCTTTTGAGTAAAAGGAGCTAGAAAAAGGTTTTAGGATTTAACCAATGTTTTTCAGTTAGAAAGTTGAAGAACCAGAAACTGGAGTTAAGTCCAAGTGTTCTAGAACCCACCGTGTGTGTTTGATTTGCAGCAAAATGTGCTTGCACAATTTTGTGGTGTAATTGCAAATGGGATGACGTCTTCACCCATGCAAATTCCAGAGTTACCCACTAGAACAAGGATCTGGGGGACATTTCCTATACAAAGCAGAGCTGGAGATCTTGAGGCACTGTGCAAGAGTGGGGAAATGTCAAAGTTATTAATTTTTATAAGTTGTGTTAATGGGCTTCCCATGAGCTCCTCTCTTCACGTTTGCTGTTGGCTACATGCTTCTCTGACACTTAACTGTGACAATGTGACTCCAAAAATATCAGGGCCTGCAGGCTCCCTGAACCCCAGCACCTCTTCTTCCAGCTGCTGGGACATCTGACCCCTGCTAACAGACTCTGCTCTACTTCATGCTCAGGGAAAACCATCCCCTCCCTTCCGCCCAGTTTTATTTTACATAGTTTAAAAAGCCACATACATGAAAGCATGCAGGACACAGTAAGCCCTCAGAAAATTTTAATTTTCTTCCTCTTCTCCTTGGAAGAGTTCAAATTCTCTAAATATGTTTTTAACCTCCTAAAGATGGGAAGGTATAAAGTTTTTCACTTGGTAGAGTGAATTATGTACTCCAACATAAACATGTCCGTATTCTTAGTCGGCATCCCTGTGGGTGTGAACCCATTGTCAATAGCACCACTTGAGGTTTTATTTTTAGTTAAGGTGTGGACCAGCTGAATGAGCCTGGTTCCTTATCCATATTACTGAAGGCCATGTGCAGAGAAGAAATCAGAAACCAGAAAGTCACAGGGAGAGGAGAAAAAAGCTGGAAGTCAGCAGAAACCGGAAAAGCAGAAAGCAGAGGACATCATCATGGGACGGAAGGTGGAGATACAAGCCACAGAACCCCAAAGATTTCCAGCAGCCGGCATTGGAATGCTACAGACTCTGGGAGAAAACAAGCCTTGCCGATATCTTGACTTTGGACTTTTTCTACACTCAAAACTGTAAACCCATAAATTCCTATGGGTAAGCCAAAACCAGTTTTTGGAATCTGTGATAGCAGTCTGGCAAACTAAGACATTTGGGTATCAGAAAAAAGAAAAAGAAAAAAAAAAAACCTCCAAGTGCACACCTCGGAAGGAGGTCCCATAAAATGTCCCCACTAGTCATTCAGGGATTGGAAATAAGCAGACATGAGTCATCACTCCCCACTCAGTTGCCCATGGCACACATTTCTAATTGATCACAGCTCTTTTTTTCCTTATTTGTTCCTCTGAGGTTAGACGCAGCCCAGATCACTCTCATCAGAATATCCTGGACAGCCACACCAATCATTTGGAGTTAGCTCATGAACTGAATACTATTGTCAAGCCTGCCCAAGTTCATCAAGACATATATTCAGACTAATCCTACAAGAGAGCATTTCTAGGTTGATTCTATTTCATAATTTTTATCTGAATAGGTTCCTTCTTATCAGGTTTAAGTGAGTCAGATGTGCTTAGCTCAGCCCTCTGAGGTCACAAAAGGGCATGTGGGACCCTAGATGCCCCACAAAACACCCCGTGGAGGCAGTGCCTCGGGGAGAATCTTGAAACCATGCCAAGGGCCCAGAGCCAGTCCACACAAACACTGCTGTTGAAGGGAGGAGATGTTTTGTAAACCAGAGTAAGGAACAAGAGAACTCAGAGGGACAAGCAGGGTAAAAGCCCAGAATCAAGGCATAGGCAAAATGTGGGTAAGGACGCGGATGTCAAATGCCAAGAAGCTGCACTCTGCCAGCATGCTTCTGTGCACGTCCGCTTGTGGAGCCGAGGCTGCCCTTCACACCTCAAATTGTTGCCACAAGAATATTATGTATTATTTAACCCTAAACATGTCCCCCACTAAACTCTTCACTCATCTGATCCCAGAACACTGGTTAAAGACTCAGGAGGCTGGTATTTAAACTCTGTTCCTTTCACTTCTTTATAGGCAATGTGACCTTGTGTGAGCTGCCCAGATTTATGAGCTTTGATCTCATATTTATATGGCAATAGTCAGACAAGTTGATCTCCAAGATCATTTGTCTTTGATGTTCTGTGGTTCTGAGGTGGTAAGAGGAGGCAGGGCAGGACCTTCACTCTGGATGCCAGAAGGCAGAAATGAACACTTTTTTATAAAGGAGGCAAAGTTGGAAATTAATTTGCTATTTAGTAATATTTTGGCTATCACATATAGTTTTTACATTTGCTAATTTGGGGCTGAATATGATATTTCATCCATCATTAACATATATCTCTTTTCCAATCATTCCATAAAACCATTATAAAATCAATCGAATTTGAAAGTTAGAATAGCTCCAATGTGCTAGATTGACTATTTCATGCCTTATCCATTAAATTATATATTAATGGACAAAAATCTATATGCCATGTACTATGCCTAATTTTTTATAGTTATTATCTTATTTAATCCTCCCAACAAATCTACTAAGTAATTTTATCCCTAATAGACAAGGAAACCAAGAATTAGAAAAATTAAGTAATTTGCTCAAGGTTACATAGCTAATAAAGTAGCCTGACACCAGTGTACTGAGAATCCTGGGGACAAATGAATAATAGAATATGCTTTCTATTAAAAGCCCAAAAAATAGTCTCATAATAAACAATATATAGTTTTCTCATATCAACTTACAGAAAATTTTATATTGTACTTTCCATAACATATCCTGTTGCAAAAATAACTGCTAGGAGGGCCTCTGGACAGGAATGTCAGCATTAGCAGTCTGCTGAGTGGCTCTGTGATGCCTTCAGCAGTGTTGCAAACACAAAGGTCAATGCCCTGCTTCTCTAGAGTCAGGGTCACCGCAGGATATAGCCCAAGGACCGCTGGGCCCACTGGGGCTGCACAGGGCAGATCTGATCCTCCCTTAATCATCTCATGGGCTTATAACCAGGAGAATGAATTTGTGTAGGCATACATAGATGCAAATCAAACAAGAGCACCAAAGGGGAAAGGAGAGATAGAGATGGAAATAAAGCAAGAGAAAGAGAGAGAGAGAGAAAGAGAGAGAAAACAAGAGCGTGCTACCCCTTGATTCCATATCTTTCATCCCACTGGAGTTACTGGTCCATTTCTCTTCTTCCTTTCATAGTAAAACTCAGCAACTGTCCACATGTTCAGGCTCACTCTCTAAACTGTCATTATCTCTCCAATCCACTCCAATATGACTTTCATCCTCCAGCACGCCACTGGAACAGCATTCAACAAGTTTACAATGATCTAGACCCTTAATATTCAAAGTGTGGTCCAAAGACCAGTACCTTCCACATCCATCATCCAGTAGCTTGTTAGAAATGCAGAGTCCCTGACTCAAACCCCAAACCTAGATTACAAATTCAATAAGATACACAGATGGTTATGATGCTTATTAAAGCTGGATGAATCTTCCCAAACCAAATGACCAACTCTCTGACCTCATTGCTCTTAGCTACACTTGACATGATTGACCACTCTTACCTTCTTGAAACCTTTTGTCAAGGCTTTGATAATACCTTCCTTACCTCCAACCTCACCAACCACTCCCTCTCAGTCTTCTTTGTTTGCTTTCTCCTTTACTCTCCTCTACTGTATTTCTAAACATTAAAGTAGTCCCAAGCTTTGTCTTTGGTCCTCTTTATTTTATCTAGTCCTTTCTAAACATTAATGAACTCTAAA
>PVKH010043721.1:0-10704 GCA_004027955.1 Chaetophractus vellerosus | reverse complement strand
TCTTCTGTGTCTGCTTTGTCTCCCCCCATTGCGGCGACGCACTGAGTCAGCTCACTGGTGAGTGGCGGCCTTGCCCACTCGCGGGTGGCTTGCCCTGCTGGTGGGCGACTCTGCTCTGCTCACAGGAGGCTCCGTTCTGCTCTTGGGCGACTTGCCTTGCCCGTGGCGGCTTTGCCCTGCCCGTGGCGGCTTTTTGCCCTGCCCATGGTGGCTCTGCCCCACCCACGTGGCTTGCCCCCTCAAGGTGGTCTGCCCTGCTCGGAGAGGCCCCCAGGAACCAAACCCGTGGCCTCCCATGTGGTGTACCAGCACCCTATCCACTGGGCTACAGCCAGCCCCCTAATGATACTTTTAAATGCAATTTTTTGTATATTGATCTTATATCCAGCAACCTTATTGAAAATTCCCATTATTTGTACAGATTTAGTGGATGGTCTTGGACTTTCTATTTAGACAACAACGTCACTTGTGAATGATGAAAATTTTTTAATCTTTTTAAAAGTTTTTAGATTTTTAAAGTTTCTTTTTCTCCACATTTTGTATTGGTTAGGATCTCTAATAAAATGTTGAATACAATGTGTCTGTGTACATTTTATTTTACATGCATATAAAAATAATATATTATGTACAAAGTATATGAAAGTTCATAGACTTTTAGCATTCTTTACACAATTAAATCTTTACACTGATGTCTCTACTGTTAAACTATCTTTATATGATGGATTTAAATTGGATTTGATTATTATGAATGATTAAATACATAGTTGAATATAGTTTGCTAATATGTCTAGGATTTATGTTAATATTTTAGCATGCATATGTCAATGTTTTAAGTAAAACTGAACTCTCATTTTCCTTGTTTTTACTGACTTCTTTCTATATTTTGATATCAAAGTTATAATAGCAAAATAAAGAGTTGAGAGTATTTCCTATTTTGTGAAGCAGTTTGCATAAGTCAAGAATTATTTATTCTTCAAATATTTATGGTGCTCCTCAGTAAAACTGTCTGTCTGATATTTCTTCATTCGGTACATATGATATGTTAGCTGCTGATAATGTCTAGTCATTAAAGAAATTCATTCCTACTTTATATTTATTCTTGAGTCATTTTGGTAATATAGATTTTTCTAGAAAATCTGTTCATTCAATCTGATTTTTAAACTGTTTAATCTGGTTTTTCACATAAATTAGCTTGAATTTCTGTCACTTTTTTTAAAACAATTTTTAAACCTGTGTTTTATTGGTAGTTATGGCTTCTTCTAAGAAGATTTATTTTTGTTTTCTCTCTTTTCACTTTTCTTGACAAAAGTGTGCTTGATTTGTGAGCTTTTCAAGGGAGCCCAATGTTGCTTTTGTTGTTTAAAATCATTATATTTTTATATCAATTTCTTTTATTAATTCATTATTTCATTTTCTCTATATTATTTGGGATTGCTCCATTGTTCTTTGTTACAGTTTTTGTTGTGTTGCTAAAAATAGGTATTCACTCACAGTGCAATGTAGTTTTTGCCCTTCTTTGGTTATTTAACATTATATTTATATACTATGTTTTCAAAATCTACCTATAGCAATATATTGATTTGTTTAAGTTTTTTTTTTTAAAATAGCTGGTTAATGTACCATTTAGTGTTTGGATAAATATTTAACCATTCCCTTTATGATGGCCATTGACTTTATTTCCATACTTATACTATTGTAAACTACGACTTTATTTCCATACTTATACTATTGTAAACTACGACGTAATAATAATAGTTTACTGCATTTGATTTAGCTTTCTTTATACAAATATTTGTTGAAGCATTCAGAAGTGTAACACTTTACCTGTAAATATTCCACACGCATCTCTGAAGAACAATGATATTCTCTTAAGTAATCACAATTTTTTGCACACCTAAGAATATTAACAATAAAACCATATAACTTCCAAAATACAATTCTCATTCAAATTCCCTCCATTGTTTCAAATATATCTTTTGTGCCTTTTAAAATCTGGGCTCAATTGTGTTTCACAAACTGAAACAGTCACTTTTTTTTTTAAATTACATTGAGTTTTTTTGAAAATTCTGGTTCAGCTGTTGAATAGATTTTCTCATATTCTGGGTTTTTCTGACTGTCTCCTCTTTACTCAATTCAGATGAAATATTTTTGACAAGTATTCTACACAGATGATATTGTGTTATCAATATTGGTTACGTCAACAAGCACTATTGTTGAAATTAATTTTGATTAATTAGTTAAGGTGGTAACAACCAGTTATCCCCATTGTAAAGCTACATTTTCATCTTTGAAATTTGTAAATAATTCCTGGAGGAATAATTCACAAGACTGTGAATATTCTCTTTAACACAATGGTTTTGACATTCATTAATGATCCCTATCTGAATCAAATATTGCATTCAATTGCAAAATCACTGATTTTCTAGTTCTTTCATTCCTTTTTTGTTTTTAGCTGTGATTATTTAAAGAGGAACATTCTTTTCCTTTTTCTTTCCTTTCTCTTTTTCTCTTGCTCCTGGGTAAACTATGGGCTCATCTTTTATCATGATCTTTATTGATGCTCAAATTATTCCAAGTTTAGTTGCTTCAAGAAAGATTCTACTTTTGTGACAGCTCCATTTGTTATTGGACACTTCTATGCTGTCTGAAAACGTACTTCTCTCAATATGTATGAGGTTGAACTTTTTTTTTTTCATGAATGGAAGACATTTGTAATCCCTTTCCTGTGAAGAGTATATTCATATACTTTGCTCATTTTCAATTAGATTGTTTCTTTTTCTTACTGCTTTTACATGAATCATTAAATTTAAAGAGACTAGAGCTTTGGCTGTGATAGTCAATGCAAATATCACTTTTGTTTTATTTTTTGACTCTGATTTTTTTTCTGTTAGGAAGTTTCTTTAATTTTTATCTTATCAAAATTATCAATTTTTTCATGGTTTCTTGATTTGTGTCAGTTTGATAAACCTCCTGAACTCTGTGAATAAAAGGAATTGTATCATGTTTCATTATAGAAATTTTATGATTTCATTTTTATATTTATATCTTTGACTCATTAGGATTTTATTCCTGCTGTATGGTGTGTAGAATTGATTCAACTTTATGTTTTACTAAATGACTACCTAGCTTTCTCCATATTATTCTTGCGAAGTCACTTTTTACCCCACTAGTATCAGATGACACTCTATCATTTGATAATGTCCTGGATGTATTTAGGTCAATTTCTGGGCTTCTGTTCTATTAGTGTGTCTGCTTTTAATATACTGACAACAAAAATGTTTAACCTATGAAAGCATTGTAGTGTATTTTGATAATCTAGAATTTCCTCAATGTTCTTATGTTTTAGAATTAAAAAAATAATTCCAAAATCTGCAAAATCACTTTTCCTAGTTAATAAAAACAAAGAAACCTCTTGATATTTTTTTTGGATCATGTCCCATTTATAAATTAACTCAGAAAGGAAAACAACAGTTTTATGATATTAGTCTTCCTATCCAAGAACATGGTATACCTTTCATTTGGGTGAACAGATTTTTTAATATAGATTTTACAATTGCATCTTAAATTTATTCTTAGGTTTAAAAATTTTGTTGCTGTTATAAACAGCATAATTCCTTTTATTATTTCCTTTATCTGGTTGTTTCTATATTTAAAATCTACTGAGTTTTGTATATTTATTTATTTTATCCATCACCTTACAAAATACTTTAATTGATTGTACCCAGGTTGATTTTGTTCTTGTTATTGTGGAATGGTTTTTTTTTTCAAGTAACTAATTATAAAATAGTGAGAATTTTGAAGGAGCGGGCTGGTAACCTGTGACCCCTAGGTAGAGGGATCCTGAGCCAACCAATAGGATAAGAGATTTTTTTCAACCAATAGGATCCGTAATCCAATTGGTTGACAGCCAATGAACACCTCCCAGTTAGCATACCCCATTAACATAAAATGCTAATCTAGTCTCCAAATCCTAACCAATGCACTTGCACAGACCCAGTGATTGATCAATCAGAGCACTGCAGTTTAGGGCTCCACCCCCAGGGCAGTGACACAGCGAACCTATATCAAGCATAGCCCTAAAGCCCTGAGCACACCTCCATCTTTACCCTGGCCAGATGAACACTGAGCTGCAACACTGAGCTGAGCACTGAGCTGTTCACCTCCATCTTTGCCCTGGGAGTACTTCCACTGATGCCTTGGCCAGGCTTAAGCTGTAAACCTGAGGGCACTTCCACTGACGCCTCAGCCAGGCTTGATCTGTAACACTGAGCTGTAACCAAATAAATGTTCGACTATACTAAGGTCGCATTTCTTCATTCTGAAGTCCATCCGAACTGAAGAATACATGTGGCAATAACAAGTTTTGCCTCTCTTTTTCATTTGTTTTTAACACTTAACTTCTTTCTCCTGTATAATTGAATTGGCTTATACAGCATATATAATGTTACATGAGTGGTGGTAATGTATGTCTTTATTTTATTCTTGACACTATGAGGAATATTTCTAGCTTTCCCAAGTATTACAGATACTGCACAAGCCAGTGCATCCTTTGAAATTGGGTTCTACCTCAGGCCACCCCAGGTGAAAGTCTTAGTAATTGCAATATAACAGCTTGCTAAGAGCAATTAACATTCCACTCCCCACTAGTGATAGGTCCTTGCTGCCATTTGGAAGTTGATAAGTCAAATACAGATCCTTTTCTTAGAGTATATATACTAGACTACTTTCCACATCAAATGCCTTATACTAGGTTCTCCATAAAATACTATGAGATGACAAATCCTAAGTGATTTTTTAAGGTAATACTTCCAGAAAAAACTGGTAAAGGAGTACAGGAAGCAGGGCAGAGAAGGTTAAGAAGCCAGGCACAAATGTAGTTTTAGTTAAAGTCCCAGCCTGATCCTGAAAGAAGAAGGTACCTGGAGTATGACTCAACTCAAGGCGAGGGCATTGGCGTTTCATATTCCCAGATAAGTGAGTCACTGGCTAACTTTCCTTAAGGGATGTGACCTCCCAGGCACTTCCCATTTTCTGCACCTAAGGCAAAAGTGACTCCATTAGACCAAGGGCAGTTCCCTCAGGAGACCCATAAGTGTGCCTTTAAAAAGCGAAAGCACAGGTCAACGAGTGGGACCACACAAATAGGAAAAGCAATACAAGGAGACCTGGCTAGAACATCAACAGTTGGCTAAACTTGATAATGTTTTCTCTTATTAATTTAATAAATATTGAGAGATGTGTATTGAATCTCCAACCATTGGGTGTCAATTTTTCCTCTATTATATTTGCTTTACATATTTTATGGCTATGTGCATAGATACATAGGTGTTTCATCTGCACAATGGATCTCTTCATCCATAATAATATTTTCCTCAAAGTTATTTTCTTTGAGTAATATATTTCAAATACCATTTTCCATAATTTCCCACCTGCCTGTGTCATTATGTTTTAAACTTCATGTGTTCTGTGTAAATAGACTAACTGGATATTGATTTGTATAATCCAATCTAAATTTCTTTTAACTTGTAATTTTCATCCATTTAAATTTGTTATTATTGATGTATTTGGATTTACTTTTGTTTTCTTCTTTTGTGCATTTTTTTGTTTAGCATGCCATTACATTGATCTTTTTCCACCTTTTCCTCATTATGGCTTTGAATAATTGAAGTTTTCCATTTTACTTTTCCCTTTCTTCTGGTTTGGGGGTTATACATTTCTTTTCTTTTCTTTTCTTTTCTTTTCTTTTCTTTTCTTTTCATCTGTTCTCTTTCTCTCCTTTTTCCTTTCATTCTCTCTGTCTCTTTTTCCCTTCTTCATTGCTCCTTTCTTCTCTTTCTCCCTTCCTTCCTCTCCTCTTTCCTTTGTTAATATCCTTACCTTATTAATATGAATAAATGACTTTACATAATTTAAATTAATGTATCTTCTCTCTTATTCCAAAATAAAAGGATTTTCAAAATATAACTTTAATCACATCCCATTTTCTATGTTATTTAATTTAAAATGTACCTATCATTTGTTTAATTTTACTTTTTATCAAGTGCTATTAGAATACAGTTTGAAAATTCTTAAAATTCTACAAGGCTTGTAACATGAAGAGGTGTCATGTCAAACAAACAAACAGAATCCCTCTCTACCCTTCCCCTATTCCATTTTCTTGTTCCCCAGGGGAAACACATTTCCCCCTTAACTTAATATTTTCCTAAATCTCTAAAAAATGTGCCTATATTGCTATCCTATAGTTCTAGTTTTGTGTGTTATATACCAACTTCTGTGAAAGATGATGAATTAAATCACTTACTGCTATTCCCTCCCCACAAATCCACCCCTTCCACTCTCCCAGTAGAGATAAATACTGTTGTCTTTATTGCTGGGAGTAAATAGTTACTAAATATTTATTCACTACTAACTACTGTGCTACAGATACTTTGTCAGGTATTTGTGATGCAGAAATAAAAATGCAATCCAAGATTATGGTGTTCATAGTTTAACGAGGAACAGAGCAAATTAAGAGAAACTGACTATGGAATGTGAGTATGATGGTGATAGAACTTAGTAAAGGAGGTGAGAGTGAAACATGTAGATGTTAAGGGAATTGAATTTAAGGTAGAAGAAAGTTCAAATGCCCTGAGGCTGGAGTGTGTGTATGTTGGAAGTAAAACAAGTACCGAATGTGCAGGAAAGTTACTAGCAAGAGTTAAAATCAAAGAGGAAATGGGCTGTCAGTTTCAGTATGCTCTCCTAAGCCAGGGTCAGCAAACATTTTTTGTAAAAAGCCAGATAGTAAATATTTTAGGCTTTTCAGATCATACGGTCCCTGTTCAATACGGTCTGCTGTGGTAGGGAGAAAGCAGCCATAGGCAATATGTAAATAAATGAATGTGGCTGCATTTCAATAAAATTTTATTTTACAAAGACCCTTGACTAAGCCATGGCACAGACTTTGTATTGCCTTATTCTATTTACAATCAAGATATTTTAATCAAAGCTTGGCAAACTACATAGGAGCTAAGAATGATTTTCACATTTTTAAAGGGTTTTAACAAACTCAGACACAAAGACACATATACACACATGTGTGTGCACACAAAGAACATGGGACAAGGACCTTATGTGACCACAAAGTCTAAAATATTTACTACCTGGCCCTTTACCAGAAATATTTGCCAATTCCTGCTCTAGACATACAAAAGTGAGATGGGCATTAGACTCTTTATTCGCTTTCTGAAATAATTTCTGTAAGAAAAGGGTTATTTATTTCATGAGAATTTGGTAGGTCTAACCTAGTCCCTAGTTGGGACCTAGATTTGTTTTGTTTTGTTTTTCTTCGAGTCAGGGATATATCCTTGACTACCAACCTTAAATGGCTGCCCTTCTATTCAGTTTTTCTATTTCATCTAGTGCCATTTCAGATTCTATATTTTTCAAGATACATCAATTTACTCTAGGTTTTCATATTATTTTGTATATAATTGTTCAATATTCATCTTTATTATTTTAAATAATAAATAATAAATCCTAAAAATATTAGCAAACCATTTGCAACAATGTATGTGATAAGTCATCATAATCAAATCAGTTATTGGCAATTATAAAGAAAGTTGTTATGAATATTCTCAACTGTGCCTTTTGGCACATGGATATCCTGCATTTTTACTAGGCATATTCCCAGAGTGGGATTCTTTGGTCAAAAGGTGTTATGTTCAATATTAGTAGATACTACCAAATGGCTGTCCAAAATGGATGCACCAATTTACACTCCCACCTTGGTGGTATAAGAGTTCTAACTGAACACACTTTCACCACTCCTGGTATTGTCTGTCTTTCTCATGTGAGTGACTTTGATGAGTCGGAATTGTTTCTCCACTGCTTTAAGGACTAATACTGTTGAATAGCTTTTCCTAAATTTATTGGCCCTTTAATGGAAAGGCTGTTCAACTTTCTTGCCCGTTTTTTTCTATCAGGTTTTTTTCCATTGATTTATGGAATTTTATTGTTTATTCTGGATATGAGACCTTTTCCAGCTGTAAATATGCTCCCTCATTTTATGGTTTGCTTCTTTAATCTTTTAATAATCATGTCTTTTCCTGAACTGAAATTCTTAATTTTAATGGATCCCAAGATATCTTTCTTTCACAGTTTGTGCTTTTTGTCTCTTTAAGAAATCCCTGTCCTGCTTACACTATGTTCATGAATATATTCTCATATGTTTTCTTCTAGATCAGCACTGTCACAAAGAACCATAATATGAACAAAATTTGGGCCACAGATGTAATTTCAGTTGTAATTTTAAATTTTTAGTAGACAAATTTTAAAAGTAAGATGTGAAAGAGGTGTAATTAATTTTAATAATAAACATTATTAATGAAATTTTATGTTCTTTCATTTAAACTAAAATTTCTAATTGCAGTGGGTATTTTACATCTGGAGCACTTTTCGATTTGGACTAGCCATATTCATAACCACCTGTGGCTAGTGGCTATCATATTGGGCAGCATATATCTAGAAGCTTTAATGATTTGACATCATATTTAGCTTTATCATCCATGTGCAATTGATTTTTGTATGTGGCATGAGGCGGCATACCTAGCAAAGACATGAGGTAGCTTATAGAATCCAAGGAAGGTTTTCAGGAACCAGAATCAATCTGGGTCCCTTAGTAAAATACACGGCTCCATGGTACCAAGACTATCTGAGAATCTCTCGTCTTTAAATTTTCTCTTATTCCATGAGGACTTTTTCATCATATCAGAGGATGTGGCTGCCAGTGTTTCTTGGGTCACATCCTTAAACTTCCTAATTTATGATAATAGCTAATTCCAACTCTGTTTTGATTTAAATGCCTATACTCTGCATTCAGGGTACTGTTGTTCTTTTTTTTTTTTTTGGCCAGCCCTGGGTTATAGGCCCATATTTATATAGGCCAGGAATTTTACCAGAAAAGGCATAGCAACTGCAGTTTATCTTATATGAGGCACTTTTAGGGAGCTGGGACAATGCCTTGTACATAGTAAGCACTAGATAAATATTTGTTAGATGAATAGAATAAATAGCCTCTTAATTTTTCAGGAATGTTTAAAATAAGGCCTGAAGCAGGAAGAAGAATACAGACCCATTTGCTTTGAACTTATTTTTATGATACATATTTGAAGGCCATCCAAATTCTTGGTTTATATGTTTAGGACTGTTGATTATAAGGCTTTATTAACTTAGAAGGAAATTCAACATTTTCATTGTAATCTGCATTTTCTGGATGGCCAGAGGAGGTATACTGGTGTCTTGATAGCTATGCAGCTTTCTGCAATTCCTGAGTATGACTCTTTTACATGATAGTACAGCCCTTTTGGCCATTAGCCCTAATGTCAGCAACTTCATAAATATTCTTTAAAAACACTGCAAAGGAAGAGAAGGTTACTTGATGTTGAAAGAAAATGTTTTTCTCCTTTGGAATTTATCTAACTCCTTGCCTAGTGAGGCTTAGGCTCAATTTATTAGTTAGGTCATTTAGCACAAAATTTAAAATTGAAGTGTGACTTGATGTTAGTGAGAGATGGAAACTCATTCCTTGGAATTTCTAGTGTTCTACTTTTAACTCAAATACTTTCAGAGCTAATATGTTACCCTTTTGGGCAAACAGATGCCTCTCTTCTCCCCATTATGTGTTTTAATTTGAGTGGATATACATGGAGGAAACAGAGAAGTAGAAAGAGGAGAATCTTTCTTCAGCTTCCTCTTCTAGAAGTTTGAGTGAGGCAAACAACCTTCTGTTTTTGTTTTTTGAAAGACATAGCAACTGAGGAAAAGTATTCATTTTGCCTTTATAAAAACCTGACTTGGTACTCCCAAAGCAAATGAGGTGGGTTTTAGGCAGATAATATAAAAAGGAAATGATGTAGCCTCATTAATTGAATGGTAGAGCATTGATGTAATGCACGATTCTCTGAGGTGCCAACATAACAGAAATTGGTTCTGACCTTCTCTGAGTTATTTTCCTAACTGTTAATTTTTTCTTGTATTATCCTGTCCAACCACTTTACTCACACACCTCTCATACAGTTTTTTTTGTTTTTATCCAGAAGTTCAGAAACATAGTTAACGGTGTGTGTAAATGTAGTTTCAGGGTAATGAGAATGTCCATTCTTCTCACTGGACCCCAAACTACATATAACCATAGCCAAAGCGGTATCTAGGATTTCTGTTTGTTCAGCATTTGTTTTGTGGACACTTGATTAAGAAAATTAGTAGAGCTTAAAATATTTTGCCTTTCTTACTGTTTCAATATAAAATTTTAATCTTAGCTTATATTTTTAATGCATTTAAAAATTATAATCACAACAATATTTCATCCAATTTAGAGGGAAAAATCACACACAATACCATCACCTTCTACCACTATTAATGTATGTACTTCTTTTCAGGCTTTTGCTGTATGCATGGTTTCATGTAATTGTAGTTATTGCTTAATTTTGAGATAAGAATTTTGGTAATTCAAGGGAACATAATGCAAATGAAGAATCTGTACCTTTTATGTAGTTCAGGAAATCACCTCCTGGCGATGAGGATCAGAAAATCACTATTTTCTGAAGTTGCTATCAGCTTTAAGTTTGTCATACTGAGATGATGATTTTAAATACTCGTTTATTATGGGTAGTAAGAAATAATTTCATCTTTTAATGTTGAGGAAAGCTCACAATTGTTACGTGT
>PVKH010043720.1:0-10687 GCA_004027955.1 Chaetophractus vellerosus | reverse complement strand
GAGCAGGCCCCCGGGGGACTGGGCTGGGGCCTCCAAGAAACTTTTTTTTGCCACCTTCTTTGTGCTGGGGGGACCTAAGAGCTGAGACCTGGTGGCATCATGTTCCAAATAATAAAAATAACGGTAACAGAGAGCTTACATTGCATCCAAATTGGTGTTAAGCCCTTCAGCCACTGAATTCTCATCACAATCCTATAATGGTGGAACTATCATCACCCCAATTCACAGATTAGGAAACCGAGGCCCAGATCCACACAGCCAGGGCTGTTTTCCATCTGACTTCTCACATGGATCCTCCTCCTCCCCGAACATCACTTCCTCAGGCTAGTCTGGTCTACCCTCAGCCAGCGCTTGGCCACCCTCTTATTCCCAAACGTGGGCATGCATCGGCACCACCTGGAGGGCTTGTGAAAACACACCTTGTTGGACCCCACTCCAGAGTTTCCGATTCAGTAGGTCTGGGGTGGGGCCTGAAAACGCAAATTTCTAGCACATTCCCAGGGGATGCCGATGCTGTTGGCCCAGAGCCCACACTTTAAGCACTATTGACCATGGCACTCCATCTATTTCCTTTGTAGCACTAATTAGAGTCTGTGATTATTGAATTTATTTATTTGCTTGCTGGATGACTGTCTCCTCCAGACCATAGCTTCAGGACGGCAAGGACAATATCCATTTTGTTCATCTGTCTGTCCCCAGCTCCCAGCACCGTGCCTGGCACCTAACAGGTGCTCAGCAGAAATTTGTGACTGAATGAGCTAAGTGAGGAGCTGAGACTAAACTCAAGCCTGCCTGACTCCAGGGCCTGTGTTCGAAAGAGTACCCAGTACTGGCTTTATGCCCTTCAGGTGGGCTGGCTCGCTGCTGCTGGGAAAACGGTCACCAAACTTCTAATTGTGTCCAAGATGACCATTCTGCCATATATACCTTGGAAACTGCCCAGAACCTAGAGGGGCCAAGAGGGGCAAGCGCCATGCATGGCACTGTGAGGGGCGAGGCCTGTGGTTTCTGGCTGTGGGCGGGATCCCCGGATGAACGGACCCACCACGCCACTGGCCTGTCTGGTTCTGCCGGGGCTGTGTAGCCCCCGCCCAGCAGGCCCTGAGCGCCTGAATCTGACCACAGCAGGCAGGGGGTGGTGTTGGGATCTCCGGTGCATGCTGAGGCACACAGTCCTGTAGACGTTTCCTTGTGAAGAGGAAGGAAGGAAGAAGAGAGGAAGGACAAAAAGAAGATAATAAAAGCAAATCACTCACTATACCTCTTTTTAGCAAACTAAATGCTTACTGAAATTAGATAAGCTTGACAGCCTTTTGTTAGCAGTTTTCGTGGCCTATCTGAGAATATCTTGCCTTGAGAGACTTCCAGTAGAACCAATTCCACAACTAATAATGTGGTCTCTGTCACTTAACTCAAAAATCCCTCCTGGACCCGCACAGTGAAGCGTTAAGGAAATGAAATTTTTTTTTTTTAAACATATACAGCAAAGTTTGATTTGTTGAGAACATTTCTTCAACTGACAAGTTACAAGCCATGTCTGAGAGGCCCACTGGGAACTTTCAAAATTTGAGCAGCAGTTTCTAATCACTGACGATCATTAGCATTTTAGTGAATAGATTTTTGATAAGAAAACTCTTTGCTCTGTGGAAAGAAAGAAAGAAAAAAAAAACCCACTGACATTTGAGAATGCAAACAGAGTAGCAATTTTAATTAGGCCTGTAGCCCTCCTTGGCGTGGCAAGCATTGCGCAAGATGCAGATGTTTTCTATCTTGTGGAATGTGAACTTTGGCTGCATCAAGGCCCTCGGTACTGGGTCCTGTGGGTACTGGATCTCCAAGATAAACAATAATAGCTACTATTTATTGAGCATTTACTACGTGACAGATGCTGTGCTATTTCATGTCTATTTTCTCAAGTATTCTTTACATCAGCCTTATGGGATAGTTACTAGTCTTATCATCCCCAGTTTACAGATGACAAAACCGAAGCTCAGAAAGTTTCACCAACCCAGTCACCAAGTTTATTAGTGGCCGAGGCACTCACTCAGGTCTGCCTGACTCGAGTCTCCACCCTGACCCAGCCGAGCTGTGCTGCCTCCCAGTCGCCATGCTAATGCCCAGAGACAGAGTGAAGAGGGAAAAGCATTAGGCTTTCACACTGGCTCTGTCACTACGTGGTGAGTCATGTGGTGGTTTCCTGCCTCAGTCTCCTTGTCCGTGGAATGGGGATATCACCAGCCCTATCTCCTTCACTAGGTTCTGAGGAAGGGGCGGCTGTGCTTGGGGGAAGGGCTTTTATTTTCGTGGAACTAGAACCTGACACCATGTATGGTCTTTTTGTTGATCTTAACCCCACCGCCCTCTGGGGCCTCCGAGCAGAACTCTGACCCCCTTTCCCTGTGAATGACATTCAGGAATTTGTAGTCAGCCCTGGTGTTCCTTCACTTTTATATTCTGCAGTCTAAACATCTCCAATTCCTTCAATCAGTCTACATGTGCCGTGTCACTGAGTTTCAACAGACATCTGTCACCTACAAAACAGGGATAATCTTGGTATCTCGTAGCATCATTGTGAGGATTAAATGAGCTGTGCACGTCTGCTCAAGTCTTTTGTCTATTTTAAAAACTGTGCCACTTGTCTTTATTATTGAGCTGTAGCAGTTATTTATATATTCTGGATACAAGTTCTTTGTTAGATAAATGTGTTGTTAGTATTTTCTCTTTTACTATGGATTGCCTATTTATTTGCTGGATGGTGTTTTTTTTTATTGAGCAGAAGTTTGAGTTTTGATGAAGTCCAATTTATCAGTTTTCTTCTTTTATGGTTAAAGCTTTCTGTGTCCTGTCTAAGAAATCATTGCCTATCCGAGGTCACAAAGATATTGTCTTATGTTTTCTTTTTTTTTTTTAAAGATTTATTTTATTTCTCCTCACCCCCTCATTGTTTGCATTTGCAGTGTCTGTTTGTTGTGTGCTGATCCTCTTTTTAGGAGGCACGGGGAACTGAACCTGGAACCTCCAATGTGGGAGGGAGACGCCTAATCACCTGAGCCAACTCCGCTCCCTGCTTTGTTGTGTCTTTCATTGTTTTCCTTGTGTATCTTGTTGTGTCATCTTGTTGCACCAGCTCACCGTACCCACCCATCGTGTCAGCTCACTCTCCTTTAGGAGGCACCAGGAACTGAACCTGGGACCTCCGTGTCATAGGCAGGAGCTCAATCACTTGAGCCACATCCGCTTCCCTGTTTTCTTTTAATAGCTTTATTTTTTTTCACTTTTACTTTTAGGTCTGTAATCCTAAATAAATAATTGGATTTATTTTTGTGTATGGCATGAGATAGTGAAAAAGTCTCTCTCTTTTTATCATATGATATCCAGTTGTTCCAGCACAACTTATTAAGGACATTTCCTTTCCCCATTGAATTACTTTCACATGTTTGCTGAGAAGCAAGTGATAATGTATGAGAGAATCTATCTCTAGCCCTCTATTCCTTTCCATTGACTATTTGTCTATCCTTTCACCAAAACCACACTGTTTTGATTATTATAACTTTACGGTCAGTCTTGAAATCTGGTAGGGAATTGTCATTTTGTAATTAATTTTCGAGATTGTTTTTGCTATAATTGATCTTTTGCCTTTCCAAATAAAATTTTAGATTATCTTGCCAATTTATAGAACAAAAAAAAAAAAAAGACTTCTGGGATTTTGATTGGAATTCAATTGGATCTTTAGACCAATTTGAAGGAAATTGACATCTTAACAATATTGAGTCTTTTAACCCATGAACATAGTATATCTCTCCATTTATTTTGGTGTTTTTAATTCAGAATTGTCTTATATATTCAGTGTTGAGGACTTTCACATCTTTTGGTAAATTTAACCTTAAATATTTGAAGCTTTTGAATGCTATTGAAAATGGTGTTTATTTTTAATATTTTCTAATTGCTCATTCCTAATGTACAGAAATGCAACTGTTTTATTGATTTTATATCCTGTAACATTTTAAACTCATTTACCAATTCTAGCAGTTTTTTAATGAATTCCTTAAAATATTCGATGTTCATAGTCATACCATCTGCATATAGAAACGGTGAAATTCTTCCTTTTCAATTTGTAGCCTTCTTATTTATTTATTTATTTATTTAATATATTTTTATTACAGAAGTTGTGAACTTACAAAACAATCATGCACATGTGTAGAATTCCCATACGACAACCTTTCTACCAACACACCACACTGTTCTGGAACATTTGTTACAGATTATGTGATAATATCATCAGACTATTACCACTAACTACGGCCAATAGCATATTTTTTCCATACCCCCTATTTTTTTTTTTTAAGATTTATTTATTTTATTACATATCTCCCCTTCCCCCCCCGTTGCGGCGACGCGCTGAGACTTGGTCACTGCGCAGGCGCGGCTTTCCCCACTTGTGGGCGGCTTCTGCTTCTATTCACGGCCGGCTCTTGCTTCAGTTCGCGGGTGGCTGGCTGCGCTCCATTCGCGGGTGACCTGCCCTGCCCATGGCGGCTTTTGCCCTGTCCGTGGCAGCTTTTTGCCCTGCCCACGGCGGCTCTGGCCCGCCCATGGCGGCTTGCCATTCTCAAGGCAGTCTGCCCGCTAGGAGAGGTCCCCGGGAACCGAACCCAGGGCCTCCCATGTGGTATCCCAGCACGCTCTTTATCCACTGAGCTATCTAGCCGGGCCCAATACCCCCTATTATTAACACAGTATATCTTTGGCATTGATGCAAGAATATTACAGTATTGCTGTTAGCTATAGTCTGTAGGTTACATTAGTTGTATTTTTCTCATGCTTCTCCACATTCCCACCACCTTGTAATAGTAATGTACATCTGTTTTAGTTCATGGAAAGACATTCTTGCATTTGTACTATTAACCACAATTCTCTTTCACCTCTGGGTTCACTGTGTTACTCAGTCCCTAGATTATTCTATAGCTTTATTTCACTTGAATTTACATCCCTAGACTACCCTTTTCAGCCACAATCCCATTTATAAACAAGTTGCTTCTCACTATAATGTGTTACAATCAATTCTATCCATTTCCTCACATTTACGTCAAGTTAATTAAAGCTTCTACATACATTAAGCATCAGTACCCCTTCACATCCCTCCTCTTATCTCCTAATAACCTATACTCTAGGTTTTAACTCCATGTGTTTATTCTTTGTATTTAGTTCATATTAATGAGACCATGCAAAATTTGTCCTTTTGTGTCTGATTCATTTCACTTAGCATAATGTCTTGAAGAGCCACCCATGTTATTATGTGTCCCAATTTCACTTCTTTTTACCGCAACATAGCATTCCATCATATAAGTATATACCACATTTTGTTCATCCATTCATTGGTTGGTGGGCACTTGGGTTGTTTCCATCTTTTGGCAATTGTGAATAACACCACTATGAACATCAGTAGGCAGATGTTTGTTTGTGTCACAGCTTTCAGTTCTTCTTGATGTATTCCTAGTAGAGAAATTGCTGGATCACATGACAGTTCTATATTTAACTTCCCGAGGAACTGCCAAACTGTCTTCCACAGAGGCTGCACCATTTTACAGTCCCACCAACAGTGAAGGAGTGTTCCTATTTCTCCACATCCTCTCCAGCACTTATTGTTTTCTGTTGTGTGTTTTTTTTTAATAATGGCTATTCTATGTGGTGTGAGATGATAACTCACTGTCATTTTGATTTGCATTTCCCTGATAGCTAGTGATAGTGAACATTTTTTTTGGCCATTTGTATTTCCTCTTTGCAGAAATGTCTATTAAGTCTTTTGCCCATTTTTAATTTGGATTGCTTGCTCTTTTATTGTTGAGTTGTATGATTTCTTTATAAAGAATGGAAATCAAACCCTTATCAGATATGTGGTTTCCAAATTTTTTCTCCCATTGAGTGGACTGCCTTTTCACCTTCACCCCCCCCCTTTTTTAAGATTTATTTATTTATTTATTTATTTATTTATTTATTTATTTATTTATTTATTTATTGCCTCCCCTTGCCACTTGTGCTTGTTATCTGCTCTCTGTGTCCATTCGCTGTGTTCTTCTGTGTCTTCTTGTCTCCCTTTGTTGCATCTTCTTGCTGTGCCATCCGTGGGTGCGGGCCGTCAGCTCTCCGTGGGCACAGGCCAGCTTGCCTTCACCAGGAGGCCCTGGGAACCGAACCTGGGGCCTCCCATATGGTAGATAGGAGCCCAATCGTTTGAGCCACATCCATTTCCCACCTTCACCTCTTTTGAATCACGAAAGTCTAAGTTTGAAGAAGTCCCACTTATCCACGTTTTCTTTCATTGCTTGTGCTTTTGTTGTAAGGTTTAAGAATGCACCACCTACCACCAGTTCTTGAAGATGTTTTCCTACATTTTCTTCCAGGTTCTTTATGGTTCTAGTTTTATATTTAGGTCTTTGAACCATTTTCAGTTAATTTTTGTATAAGTTGTGAGATAGGGATCCTCTTTCTTTTGGCTATGGATATCCAGTTCTCTCAGCACTGTTTTTTTTTGTTGTTGTTGTTTGTTTGTTTTTTTTTTTTAAAGATTTATTTTATTTATTTATTTCTCCCCCACTCCCTCTCATTGTTTTTGCGCTTGCTGCCTCCTCTCTGTGTGCTCTTCTGTGTCTGCTTGTCTTCTCTTTAGGTGGCACCAGGAACCCATCCTGGGACCTTCTGGAGTGGGAGAGAGGTGCTCAATCTCTTGTACCACCTGGTCTGCTGCGTCTCTTATTGTCTCTTCTCTGTGTCTCTTTTTGTTGCATCATCTTGCTGCGCCAGCTCTCTGTGCAGGACAGCACTCTGTGAGAGCCAACACTCCTGGGTGGGCCAGCTCTCCTGCATGGGCCAGCACTCCTGTGTGGGTCAGCAAGCTGTGCAGACCAGCTTTCCTTTTACCAGGGGGCCCCAGGAATTGAACCCTGGGCCTCCTATATTGTAGACGGGAGCCCAATTGCTTGAGACACATGTGTTTCCCCACTATTTATTGAATATCTTCTTATTTATTTTTCTTGCCTTATTGTACTAGCTAACTTTTTTCCTTTTAATGTATCCCAAATAAACTTGATTTTGGGAAAAGTCAGTCTTTATTCGGTTTTTTTTTTTTCTACATAAAAAAACACAACTAATCAATGTCAAAATTCCTTCTACCCAGAGTCAGTATTTTTCCAGACCTAAGGATAAGCTCAAGAATTTGACTCTCATTTTTCCTTCTTGGCAAGGGATAAAATTTAATATTCATAGTAGCCATTAATGCTGTTTTCCAAGTACTTCCAGTTTTCTCCACCCTCTGAGCACAAGTTAGGATTGTAATTTCTTGGGTGCCTTATGGTTGTGTGAGGCCATGTAACTGGTTTTGTACTATAAGTAAGTGCTGATGTGGTATGCGTCACATCTACACCAGGGCATTGAATTACTAATGTGAGAGTCTTCAGAACTCTTTGTTCTCTAGCCCATTAACCAGTGATGTTTGAGATGATAGCTACTCCATATACTTGGGTCTCTGATTATCCACAATGAGCAGAGACCCCCTGCTGATCTACAGTGGACATATAGCTTGAGCTATAAATAAAATTTTGTTGTTTTAAAGCAGTGAGGTTTGGGGTTTGTTTGTTGTTCCAACATTGCCTAGCTTATGCTGCCTAATTTGATTTGCATGAAGTTTCAAAAGAAAGATGGCTAAGCAAAATGATAAGTAGAGGAATTTTAAGCAATGTAAGAGAACACATTGTTTTCTTCTCTAAATGAGACTAAGGATGTACACCCCCAGAAAAATCAACAGTGAACCAAAGCCTAGACTCTTATGCAGGTCTTGTGTACAACAAGATCCCTATTGCCAGTACATAGTAGACATTTTTAAAGATGTGTTGACTTACATTCAATTAAGCCAGAATTCTCTTTTCAGCTTGTGCTGTGCATAAGTAGAAGCATAGCACTTCCCTTCACTTTCCCACACTATCTTTTCCTTGCCTGCAAATAGAAATGACAAAAACAACTTGTCCTTAAGAATTGTTGGGAGAAATTGTACTGATTAAAAAAACACTTTGCAAAATGTAAAATCCTATCTAACTGGCAATTTTCTCCATTGCTTTGCCAATTGTAATAAATAAATATTGTTTTTAAAGCTGGCTCCTGGCTTGCTTTCCCGCGGCCATCCCATCAAACACTACAACATGCCTGGGGTTATTGTCCACTTTGGATTTGCATTTGTGTGCATGGTACTTGTGTAATACTGTTTACTGAGGAGTTGAGTAAGCCTGTCTTGTAGCAATAATATTTGAGAACGATGTCATACCCCATTGGAGAGGTGATGGGTCAGAACAACTCACTCAGGACAACTGCACTATGTTCTGCCCGAGGGCAAGAGGGTATGTCTCAGTAATTTCTGCAGTCCCAGTGTGCCTGGATCAGGCAGAGTTCTTTGTGATTGTTAAAATTTTCCAGTTCTCAGCTCCACTTGGACTATGGCCCTAGGCTCCTGGCTAATGCTACAGCCATAGGTATAGTACAGGTACTCCCATAAGTTCTGTAACTGATTGTGATTAAACCCATGTTCCCTGACCACCTACTGTTGACCACATACTAGCAGCTATGGGAGGTATAAAGGTGATTGATTCCAGTGAGCTCCTAGTTAGCAAGGGGCTAGAGGGAGACCATTCATTCTCTATTCAGTCATTAATTCCACTAATATTGATTGAGAGCCTAGTATGTTCCTTGTATCAGTTAAGCTACAAAACAAAGTCACAACCCTCAGGGAGCATATGTTCTAAAAGAGGGAGACAGGTATTAATAATAAATTAATAAATTAATACACATAAAACAAGGGGAATAGTGAAATGGCTGTGGCTCAAGCAATTGAGCTCCCGTCTACCATATAGGAGGTCCAGGGTTCGATTCCCGAGGGCTCCTGGTGAAAGGCAAGCTGGCATGCACAGCAAGCTGGCCAGCACGGAGAACTGGCCCACGTGGAGTGCTGGCGCAGCAAGATGATGCAATCAAAAGAGACACAGCAAGAGATGCAGCAGACCAGGGAGCTGAGGTGGCACAAGAGATTGAGTGTCTCTCTTCCACTCCAGAAGGTCCCAGGATCAGTTCCCGGTGCCACCTAAAGAGAAGACAAGCAGACACAGAAGAACACACAGAGAGCATACAGTGAGCACAAAACAATGGGGGGGGGAGATAAAGAAATAAAATAAACCTTAAAAAACAAACAAAAAACCCACAAGGAGAATAGACTTTGTCTAGGACAGATAGCCAAGGATGTGTTCTCTGATTAAATGACTTTTGAGCTGAGACCTAGAGAATGAATTGAGAATTATCTAGATTGAGGAGGAGTTGGGGGCATGTGGAGAACATGTCAAGCAGACGAAACAATATATTTAATATACAATACACTATGCCACGGGCCATGAAAGAGTGACAGAAAACATGCTAGTGGGGGTCCCAGAACAAGTATTATTCTTACTATGGGAATGAAGAATGGTGCCGATAGGAAGAAATGCTTGAGTTGGACCTGGAAAGAAAGGAAGAACTTTCACAGGTGGGTATTCCAGGGAAAGGAGGAGGAAAGGCACAAAGACCCAAAGGTAAGTTAAAGCAGGGAATGAGGGAACCGGCTGTGGCTCAATTGGTTGGGCTCTGGTTTACCATATGGGAGGCCCCGGGTTCGGTTCCCGGGGGCCTCCTGGTGAAGGCAAGTTGCCACACAGTGAGCTGACCCAGCAGGGATAGATAAGTAGACACAGAGAAATGCAAAGCAAATGAACACAGCGAGCACAAGCAGCAAGGTGGGGGGGAGAATGTAAAGAAATAAAAATAAACCTTTTTTTTTTTAAAAAAAAAGCAGGGAATGAGGAATCTAGGGTAGACTGTGAAGTCTTGAATGCCAGGCTAAGGAGTATGGACATTTCTTTATTGGCAGTGGGGAGTTATTGAAGGTTTTGGAACAGAAGAGCGACTTGGAAAGAGTACTTGGCCCTGATGGGTCACATGCCCATCCTTTACACCAATCATACTGGCCAGAGGGATGAGGTGCTATGGTTGACATACTTGTCCAGAGACTGACTGGCAGCCCCAAGAGAATCACACACAGTGGAAGAGAACAGAGCCCCAGCCCCAGTGGAAGCCAAGCTGAGCTGGACAAAAATAACCTGAGAGTCATTATATAACAATAATAATAGTTATAATTATAATTATATATATATGAAAATGAGCTTTTTTAAAATTATATATCCCCCCCCCTTTCTGCTTGTTCTTGCTGTGTTCATTTTTGCGTTCTTCTGTGTCCGCTTGTCTCCGCCCCCCCGTTGCGGCGACCCGCCAAGTCAGCTCACTGCACAGCAGCCTTGCCTGCTCACAGGTGGCTTGTCCTGCCCGCGGGGGCTTGCCCTGCCCATGGTGGCTTGCCCTGCCCACGGCAGCTTTGCCCTGCCATGGTGGCTTGCCTTCTCAAGGTGGTCTGCCCGCTCAAGGAGGCTCTAGGAACCGAACCCAGGGCCTCCCACATGGTAAACCGGCGCCCTACCAATTGAGCTACAGCCAGCCCCCTGAAAATGAGCTTTTGAAGACAGGCATGGCAAATGATTTCAATATGATGAGATTAATTAAAGCTGTGGAATTCTGATTTCAGTAGGGGACTAGTTGGTCCTCCAAGGAGTTTTGATGACAA
>PVKH010043719.1:0-10686 GCA_004027955.1 Chaetophractus vellerosus | reverse complement strand
TCTCTTTTTAGAATTTTTATCTTCTTCAATCACAAAAGAATTTTCCAAAAATAATGCTAAAACAAAAACTAACATGATTGATTGATTTACCCTCCCCCAAGAAAAAGGTAATACGTTTTTAAGTGTTTTAAATATGAGTCCAGCTATAGAATGGCCGCTAAATGGCAATGATGCATGGTTCAAAGGTTAAATTGTTTAAAATATCATCATAAAGAAAGGGTAGATCAACATTTGCTTATATGTTCAAAAGTAATCAAATTCTACATTAAAATCTTTGAGCAAAGTTTAGGGTAGATCATTAGTGACAGTGTTATTTATTAATATTGTTTGTATCTGCAGAAAATTTCATGTATTAAAATCTGAAACTTGTCATTAGACTTTTCATAAGTAGAAAGATGACAGATTTCATGTATTAAAAACACAATGAAAATGTTACTGATTACACTGATGTTTGCAAATTCAACTACCATGTTCTCCCTCAAAATAGTATTTTCAACCATTGAATAATGCAGTTTATTATTGAATATGACTCATCGGTTGTAACTAACATCAAGCTTTATTCACTTATTACCTCAAATTCTTATTTTTATTTTGAAAATTTCCAACATATAGAAAAGTTAAAAATGGTATAATGAATACCATATAATCTAACAAAATGATCACACTTGGGAAATTAAGCAATAATTCAATACTATTATCTAATATACAGTTCATCCTCCTAATAATTTATAAAATATTTCTTGGACAGTGACCTTTCCTATCAATACTAGGTAACTCCATTTCCTTAAACAACTTTTTAGTCCTTTGGGACTTTTCTTGGACACAAAGATTGGTGTATTTCACCGCTACCTAATTGCCACCCTTTTCTACAGATGTTCTCAATATCCCCTGAATGTTTGTGCCTTTTTTATTTTATCTCTTTTGTATCTGGTTTAATGATGTTACTATTATTTGTGCCTGTTTTGTTTCTTAGTAGAGATATTTGGATATAGATAGTCAATATGGAACATGGTGTATTGCCATGTATAGTAGGCTATGAATAAGTGCATGATGAACTTTTCAAAGTCAAATTACGACTGTTTAATCTCCCTTTTAAAAAGGTGTAGCTGACCTTGTCAGAAGGGTTTAATGTATTGATGATCCAAATTGGATTTTCTAACCGTTTATTATTTTTAAAAATAAAATATATAAGTAGTCATTCATTATTTATCATTGCTAAATATTGGAGCCTACCTAAATGTCCAAATATAGGGGATTGGTTGGAAAATCTGTGGTACATACACACGTTAGAGTACTTCACACCTACAAAGTAATGAGAAGTTCTCTATGAACCAGTGGTGTCATTTCTAGGATATATTTTTAAGTAACACAAAGCAAATTCTGCAGGAATATTATTAATATACTACCTTTTTGTAAGAAACAAACTGCAGTAGCCAGCCTCCAGGAAGGCGCTGAATGACCCTGTCTCCTGGGATCCATGCCTTTGTGTAGTATTTTTCCACATTGTACCAGGGTTGTTTTGTGTGACCAATAGCATATGGCAGAGGTGATGGTATGTCATGTCCAAGATTAGGGCAGTAAAGACTGTGGTTTTCCTCTTGGACTCTGTCTTTTTCATTTTCTTGGATCACTTGCTCTGGAGGAAACATGCTGCCATGTTTTGAGCTGCCCTGTGCAGAAGTCTGTGGTGAGGTTCTGAAGTCCCTGGCCAATGATTAGTGAGGACCTGAGGCTTGCTGTCAAGCATGTGAGAAAGCTTGAAAGCAGACCCCAGCCCCACTTGAGCCTCAGAAACTATGTGAGATAATACATGTTTGCTGTTTTAAGCTGCTAAGTCTTTAGATAATTTGTTAGTCAGAAATAAATTAGTAATACACACTAGGAATTTTTAAAAAGGCACATTTAACTGCTTTTTGTTTTGCAAAAAGAAGCATGAAAAGGACAAACCAGAAAGCATTTACATTATTTATCTACAAGGGAATGGGGGTTATCTGTTTGGAAGGGATAGGGAAAGTAAGACATTTCCTAGAGTATACCTTTTTGGTATAATTTTAACTTCTGGAAACATGTTAGTATTCTACATATCTAAAAAATTAAATCAACAAAGATGGGGGAGAGTCCCTAAAATTTAAGTAGAAACTGAAACAGACAAACAAGCTGTATTCCAAATGTATAAAAGATATATAAAAAAGAATAATTGAAGTAACTTTTGAACTCATTCCTTTGACTTTATATCCTCAGTTTAGGAAAAAAAAAAAGAGGGGAGGTTTCAAACAAACCTTCAATACTTTGCTTTTTTTAGTGTTGTGGTATAGTAATTCTGCAAATATTTTATGTATATTGCAGAATTAAGCAATGAGTAAATGTGTTAGAAGCCAGGGCTTTTTCCATAGAATAAGAAATATACAAATGTGAAATGAGGGGGAGACCAAAGAGGACCTGTGGAATTTGGTTGAAGTTGTAGGCAACAGAATCATTCTTTACAAAGGACCTAAAAGCAGTGATACCTTAATAGCAACGGAGCACACTTCCCAAATCTTGCTTTCTAAATGATCTTCCCCTATTAAAAAAGCACCAAAGCATGTTGAAAAAAAAAAAATAACTGATTTGAGGGCTAGGACAGGGAAGGTACAGATGAGCCTCAAATATCTTGTGCCAGAAAATAAGGAAGTGCTCATAAAACAAAAAGGTGGCATGTCAAAAGGACCCAGGAACCAACCTGAAGCAGCAGCAACCACTAACCGAAACTGGGGCAATTTGAGCTTGAAAATATATAATGACAATAGTAATCTCTTATAACCTACTAGATAAAATAGGAATAGGTGTGTTTATACAGTGGATAATAAATGAATGTGTGAATCAATGAATGAATGGGGAGGGACTCTTTCTTACAGGAAAATGCTCCCTCATAAATGTGGAAGAAATGGCAGAGTTGGAAAATCACCGTTTGCAACTATCATAGTAAAGACTGATTAGGGAAAGGTTCATTAGTAGATGTTAAAGTTTAGGGGCCAAGTTTGATGCGGAGCAGTATATGTGTGTGGTTCTTAGCATGTCTCTCTGTCTCTCTGTGTACCCTAGAAAAACAGGTTCTTAAACTTAATCCATTCTTGTGGGTATGAACTTGTGTAAGTAGAACCTCTTGCTGAGGTTACTTCAGTTAAGGTGAGGCCCAGCTGAATCAAGATGAGTCTTATGCTATTACTGAAAGCCTTCTAGGGAAGGTCATGGAGAGAGAGAGAGAGAGAGAGAGAGAGAGAGAAAAGCCAGAGGGTGCAGCCAGAAGCTGAATATCCACAGAACCTGGAAGAGAAGGGAGAAGCCAGGAGAGGCCCATGTGCATTGCCATGTGACTGAAAAGCCAAGGAACAATGAACGCCACAATCTTCTGGGAGAAAGCCTTCCTTTGATGGCTCTTTGATTTTGGACTTCTCCTAGCCTCAAAACCACAAGTCATTACATTCCCATTGTGTAAGCCAACCCATTGCATGGTATTTGCTTTAGCAATGAGGAAATTAAAACACTGTCCTTAGAGTGGTTATTAGTTGAGAAAAATAGTAACTATACAGTAAAAAAATTGGATAATACCTTTATTGGGTAATCAAAATTAAGATCCCCAGCGAAGGGGATTACATGTCTGTTGGTGCATGTAATCCCCACGGTATCTCTTATGTTTTATCTAGTCAGGGGTGTATAACTAAATCTCATGAGGAGGAAATATTAGACAAACCCAAATTTAGTCATATTCTACAAAATAATTGGCATGCATTTTTTAAAAATGTCAATGTCTTAAAAGACATTAAAATCCTGAAGAGAAGTTGAAGTCCTATCTGCTGGTACCTGTGAATGTGACCTTATTTGGATATAAGGTCTTTGCAGATGTGATCAAGTTAATGTGAGGTCATACTGGATTAGAGCAGAGCTTAAATCCAATGACTGTCTTCATAAGAGAAAGGAGAGGGAGAGTCAGATAGAGAGATGCAAAGGAGAGACACGAGAAAGAAGGCCATGTGAACACAGATGCCAAGATGGAGGGAAGCAGCTATAAGCCAAGGAATGCCAGGAGATGCTGGGAGCCACCAGAAACTAGCAGATAGGGGCAGGGTCCTGCTGACACCCTTATTTCAGACTTCTAGCCTCCAGAAATATGAGAAAACAAATTTCTGTTGTTTAAACCACCCAATTTATGGCACTTTGTTATGGGAACCCTAGGAAGCTAATGTACATACACATACATATACAGAAAGGTAGAGGGAAGCAGATGTGGCTCAGGTGACTGGGCTCCCACCTACCACATGGGAGGTCGCTGGTTTGGATCCCGGTGCCTCCTAAAGAAGACAGCGAGCTGGTATGACGGGCAGGTGTGGCTGGCTGACACAACAAGAGACGCAAGAAGAAAAGAACATAATGGGAGACACAATAAAGCAGGGAGCAGAGGTTTCCAGTGCCTCCTAAAAAGAAGACACTGAGCTGATGTGACGGGTGGGCACGGCAAGCTGACGCAACAAGAGACATGGGGAGGAAAAACTGAAATGAGACACAATAAAGCAGGGAGCGGAGGTGGCTCAAGCGATTAGACATGGCCCACCCACATCTGAGGTCCTGGGTTTGGCTCCCGGTGCCTCCTAAAGAAACAAGGATAACAAACAGACTTCAGCAAGTGAAAAACAACAAGGGGGAAGGGAGAAATAAATAAAAATCTTAAAAAAAAAAAAAAAAAAGAGGGAAGGAGAGAGGTTATATAACATATGTAGCAAAATGTTGAAAATTGGTGAATTTGGGCAAGGGTATACAGGAGTCCTCTGTACTAATTGTGTAGTTTTTCTCTTAGGTTGCTTTGTGTATATGACTGAGCTATGTAGGTAAGCATCATTTTCCTTGCTCAGAGAGAATCAGGTTTACTTAGAGTATCAGTAATTTAGAATTTCTTAAAATTATGTGTTTTTTCACCAGCCTCTCAATTAGAATTGCTAGACTTTTTTTATTGTGGACATTGAAAGTCATCAGAATTGATGGTCTAACTTGGCATGATAAGGAATGTAGTCAATGGTATGCCTGAGTCTTTTTGGATAAAATTGGACAATGTATAATTATCTGAAATGACTCTGAATATTGTTTTATGCATGGGAATTTTTTTAAAAAGCAGTTTTTTGATTAATTAGACAAGAAATCAGCCCTAGATAAGGAATGCTTTTTACAAATAGACTGTCCCTTGATTTGTGGATTATCAGAATTTATTTCATTATCCCCAGTTTGTGTAGTATTTTTCTTCTTTCCAAAGAGAAGTAACATTTTTTGTACCCATTTTTTGTTTATGCTCTGTCCCTCATGTTTTTTTCTTTATGGGGAAAATTCATTACTCTTTATAATTCTAGTTATGTGTATTTGGCTTCAGTGTTTGTAAATGGGCCCCAGGTGAATGAAAAAAGAATCTTTTTTCCTCTTCGTTTTAATCTTTCCACATGTTGTTTTTCTATTATTCTACATTGCAGTAAGCATGAATGATATATTGCTTATGACAGGACATAAAAATGACTTTTGCTTTTAAGAAGTTGTTAGAATGTCGGTGGCAATAACAGAACATGGGACATCCTTTTCTCCAGAATAGCAGCACGTTTTATGAACTTGGTTGCAAAATGTCTTCCTTCCTTTTTAAACCCTAAAATGGAAAAATGAAATAACCATTTGCCTTTACTCTTGCCTTTACTAAAACACACCAAGTTAAAAATATTAATGATGATTAATACAAGAAAATGCTAGCCAGGAATACAGAAGGGAAAGAAACTCAAAGAATGGAAGCAATATTTAAAGACTTTTATTTAATACTATTATACCAGAAGTTTGTGATTTTCTTCATTCCTTTCTCGTAAAGATATATTTTTATACACACCCTATTCAAGATTTTAATTCTTAGGGAACATTTGAAAGTATAAATGACTAGGATTTTACAGAAAGTTTTTGGGTCTTTTTATATTATCCTATATTTACCTTAGCCATGGTTCCCATTTCATCGTTGCTCTCAATTATGTAATGCACACATTAGGCCAAATGTCATGTTTAAATGTTGTGGGTGATACATTAATTGTGGCAGGTTTTGCACCTAAGGATCTTCTAATCTCCTGGGGAAGAAAATAGCCATGCTTATGTAGCCATGTCCATATGTACCTATACACACACACAGGCCTACTTTCCAACCCCCTCCCCACCCCCCACCCCGAACAGAGGAGGTGTTGAGTGCCAGCTTATATATTTTGTCTATGAAAGAAGAGAAAAGAAATGGTTATTCTAAATATTTTTTACTTTAGGCCCTATGTGATACTTTTCAGAGACAAACGGTTAGACAAAAGTTGATATTTTTAAATATGATTTGCCCAAAGAATGAAGAAGATAAAAATAGTCACTCCAAACAAATATATGAAAATGTAAAGTAGAAAATTCTTTTAAATGTGTTAAAAGATAGAAGAACAGAAAGGGGTTGGCATATTATTTAGAATGGGATAGGAAGATGATATCCAGTAAGCCCTTCAAGAGGAATGAATGTATGTGCATTGTGAAATCAGTGCCCAGAGCACGGTGCTGAAGAACACTTAAAGGAATGAATGATTGCAAAAATTTTCTATAAACCTATTTAAAAAGAGATGGAAGAGGAGGTAGGGATGTCCTGGAAATTTTATTCATAGAGAACAGTTAGTTACACAAACGATTTGTGTTTTAATTTGGGGGACATAGAAGGAGAGGGCTGGAAGAGATTGGAATTGGGGGAGGGAGCTTCCTAAGATAGAGAATTAACAGGTAATTTTGACCAGGTATACGGTCTATGATTTTTCGAAAGCCACAAAGCAAAATGACATGGGATAATATAATAGTACTCTATAATAGAAAGTATAACTAACTCTTGAATGGATCATTCTTTTTCATAGTTTATTTAATCTTTTGTGACTGTTCATTGCTATTCCTTTAGAATAAGCAACATGTTCCATCTCATCCATTCAAGTATCCCATTAGTCAATGAATACTTTTTTTATTGAACTGGATGCTTGTGAAAATGAAGTGAATGTCTACTGCAGGAACAAAAATGATGAGCAAAAAGTTTGTATTATTAAGAGCCTTATATATACCAGGCACAGCAGTATGCCCTTTACATCAGTGTATATAATTTATTTCCTGAACTATATGCATGGGAATTAAATGTCCAAGTTAATTGTAAAACATCCTATTTTTTAAAATATTAAGGTATTTTTGAAAATACTCCTTAGAATTAAGAAAATATAGTAATCCTCATACAAGTTCGGTGAGGTAGGGATTTTCTTTTATAGTAAGAAAACTGAGATAGTAAGTAAAGAAGCTGGAATTCAGACACAAACTGACCAACTTCAAATTCAAAATCTCCTTTCTAGAGAAAGAATGTACTTCTGTAAGAAGTAATGTAATTATGTGACAGATTATTTACCTCTAGAAAGAGATAAACTGGGAATGGTTAATTTGTAATAGGAAAGAATATTTTACTACCATTTTATCTTGAAAGAGTAGTCTTCCAAAACTCAGTGTCTGGGTGTAAATTTTGTTCAATAGTGTAAAATATAAACATCATTATATAGTTGTAAGTGTAGTGTGACATGATTGAAGAGTTTCTGCCAAATGCCGAACTTGCAGTGATAGTTTGAAGGGCATTTCTTTTCTGAATATTTACCATTTTCAAAGAACAGTGTTTAAATGTCATGTTAAAGCTTTCCTTGGTGATAATGAGACAGCAGTTTTTCCAGAATAAGACTTGAATTCTCTACAGCTTACCTTTCAAATATGCAAGCTACTTTCTAATTGTAATGCCTTAAAATTTTTTTTCCAACTGAGTACATGAATGTTAAGCTTATTGTATGCCAAGCACTCTGCCAGTAAATCCTGAGTATATAAGTTAAATGAAATCCTAAAGGACTGCAGTTTACAAAATAGATACCTTCCAATAGTTTACCCTCAAAACAAATTGTCATATTACCGACTTCTATTATTAAATTAATTTTCTTCTTACAAACCTGAGTTGAAAAGTCTTATGAGTCTTTTATAATCACACTTTGCCACAATAGGTGTGCCGTTGTCCAGTAGAGTGATATAATTGTATCTGCATGTTCTTTATGTTGGTATTTAAAGCAACTTAGTTTGCTATCTTATAGATTCTGTTATGTCAAAATTCAGCAAAGCTAGTTTATTTTTGAAAATACACTTATCTTTAATTGGCCTGAAAATAATTAAGCTTGTAAGGAATCTACATTTACAAACTATAAGTTGTTTAAACATAAGGAGAAAGCTAATGAACTGTTCATTGCTGGCAAGTGGTAGCAGCTTTCTTTTGATTTTGCCAGTTATTTCTCTGTGGCCTAAAAAATGAAATCGGTTGCTTCTTTCTTATTAAAATGACAAAGTATATGTGATAACTTTAAAATGTATTACATAGTTGATGTTTTTTTCTTTTCACTGTATAATCTTTTTTCACAAATCCCCTGGTTTTTGGCTATCTTGTTTTCCTAGTTATTTTTCAATGAAAGACCTTATATCTTTTTCATCATATAAGTGAATATTACATAAATTTACTCTTTTATGTATTTGTTATAGTTCAGCAACTTTTGTATTTATCCCTGGTTTAATTGACTGGATTTACCCACTGAGGCTATTCCTCAGAAACTGTAGTTCTTAGTGCCATATTTATATAGGGGGTTTTGGTTTGTTTTAGAGTGTATTGGGGTGAGGAGGTGAGTTAAAGAGTGTGTTGAAGCAAAAGGGCTTCTTTTGGTATACTCGAAATCCCTATACTTCGAATGTGATGACGTGAGCCAAAAGATCCCTTCATAATTTTTTCTAAGCACAGACAAAATCAAGGTTACTATGCAATTTACAACATACCAAACATCTCCCCTCACCTGGCTAATATGAGTGGCAGCTACTTATTTACCCTACCATAGAATTGCCTCCATTTTCTGACACCATCCAATCTAGCACAAACGTCTGCTTTTTAGACTCTTCCCCTAAATCATCCAACCAAAGCCCGAATGCTTTCTAACGCCCTCTGGCTGAGATTCCCCACTGTTCTCCAGCGCATGGGTTCTCCCTTGCCTGCAGCACCTACTGTTCCCACCTTGTTCAGCTACAGGTGTGTTCCTGGTGGTCTTTGACTGGAGGGCATTGACAGTGTCATTAAAGATAGTTCTTAAGATGCAAAATTATCCCCAACATTTGGAATTGAATGTTCTTGTCAATATTTTGTATATATATATTTTTAGTTCAGTATGACTTTTTAGCACTTATGTCATGTATTTTGGTAATCATTAAGTGTATATGGATAAATAAGGCACTGTTTATCATGTAATTATAAAACTGAGTGATTTATTAAATCTCTTTCCTTTAAACAACGTACTCATTTTTTCATATTTTAATAAAAGGCAAAAATGCTTGAAAATTTGTGAATATTGCACAGGGTATGGAATTGTAGTTATGGTAGCCTAATATCTTGGCAAGGCCTAAGTATTTACAGTTTATTCATAAAATTTACAGTTTATTCATAAAATTCTAGTACTACACAATATTCATAACTTTATAAAGTACCCTCTTTCTGAGAATGTTCATGTATGTGTGGTGGGGAGGGGTGAGAGAGACATTTTTTAACTCATTTATTATAATTTACTAAACAGAATCACCTGATAACCAGTTATGATTACAACACTACGTGTGTTCCCTGAAAGTACTTCTGGAATTACTGTTAATCCCGCCCAACATTCTCCCTAGTCTATATCCATTTCTACAAGTCTTTTTCTGTAAGATACAAAAGTTTTTCAGTTCTGTCTGGCATGAAAACTATAGATCTTCATTTCACAAAGCAGAAAGTAAATCTTTAAAATGTTTCTTAGTTTCACTCTTTAGCAAATAACCTCACCAAGTCTTTTAACATTCCAAGGCAAACCACTAGACTCCTGGGTTTTAAAGTTTTTACACTTCCAAACAGTTACAGATAATTCTTTACAAGCTTGATGTAGAGGTGTTTGACTTAAATCTTCTAAGAGTATCAAGATGAGAAAACATTCAGACTGTCAAGAATCTGAAAATAGCTTGCTGAAATTTTGTACCAGCTACAAACCTCATAGGTACTCTTTATACCTTTTCCATGTAGTTATTTGCAGAAGCCATTATACAAATGACTGATTCTATCAATGAAATTGCATTTACTAAAAATGAATGCATAATTTCTAATTGCTAGCATATTAGAAATTATGTAAAGGAATGTCGTCGGCGCTGTTCATCGATGACTTCACTCACAGGGACCACAGGGACCAGGCACCGGCTGCCGGCGGCGACCCTGCCTGCCGGGGGGTTTCGGCTAGCCGCCTCTGATCAGTCTCCTGGTGGCCCTCCCCGGCCAGTCAGGAGATGAATAAGCCTCCAAGTCACCCTCCCTAACCAGATAGGAGACGAAGGGGGAACAGTGGGGAAGGCGAAGAGGGGGGAGGAGGGGGGTCTTCGGCTCGCCGGGCTCAGGCGTCCCCAAGCGCGGCAAGGCCGGGCACACGGGGGCCCGTCGGGCTCAGGCGTCCCCAAACGCGGCAGGCCAGGAATCAGGAGCTGCGCGCAATGATAAGAAGGCGGCTGGGCAGCTGGTGGAGAGGTGAGCGATGAACGGAGCACACACACCGACTCCGGAGA
>PVKH010043718.1:0-10684 GCA_004027955.1 Chaetophractus vellerosus | reverse complement strand
GGACAGGACATCGGAAGCTGACTGGGGAGGGCACTGAGTGCTGTTCATGGGATGGTGGTCCCAACCAGGTCACAAAGGAGGCCCTGGCTCTTGGTCCAGCAGGCCCTTGGGAGGGCAGACCCCTGCAGGTGGTGCACAGGCATCTCGGGCCACCCCTCCTAGGTGGAGGGAAGCCTCCTCTGCTCCTGTTCTGTTGGGTTTGGAGCTGGCAGCCCCAGCGCAGTGTGTGGGAACCGGCGCCCTGTGGCGATCCCTGGGTGTTGTGTATGTTTGAACTGCTGCAGGTGTGGGACAAAAGCCCACAGATAATTTGCATTTGATGGAGAATACATTTTCAGTTTCCTCCTCTTACAAATAGCAAATTTCACTTTCACGCTCCTCTTTCCCCATCACCACCACACTGGTTTCCCCACAACATCTCAAGGGTCTGTTGTCACAGAGAAACCCCAGGTTTCCTCTGTGGTGTTTTTGCACCATCCCCTCACCAGTCTTTAGGGTTCCGTGGGGCTCAAACCTCAGTCACTGAAGTCTTCTGCTTCATACCTCTTCCAAATCCCTCTCTTACCCCTGGTTTCCTACCCCATGGATAGAGCCCTCACAGGGAGCTAGGGGCCTGGGTGCCAGTCCTGCTCTGCCCCTAACTCAGCATGGGACACCTGACCCTCTCTGGGCCTCAGTTTCCCCATAACTACCAAGAGAGTTCTAGCTTTGATAATCTCTGAAGGCTCTCCAAGGTGTAGCATAGTGACTTTCTGATCTTGACAGTTTCTTTGTTCTGTGAATCCTGAAGATAATGTTTTCTGGCAAGCACTGGGGACCTGGCACCTGGTGGTCCAGGAACTTGAGGTCTTTCTGGCATCTCCTCCTGTTCCCTTGACCTGCTGTTCCTCCCCCCTCCCTTCCCCATCTTCTCCCATCTTCAGGTCTGATTCCCTCATTTCAGTGGGGGAGGACACCAAGCCCCAGGCCTGGCTCTGCCTCTAACTTAATGTCTGACCATGGCAAGCCCTTGCCATACTGGCCTCAATTTCCCCATCTGAAATGAGGGTGAAGTAGGGTGGGGCCAGAGTGGACTAGACAAGCTTTTAGGCACTTTGCAACTCTGACATCCACCAGAACTTCATGACTCTCACCATGAGAGAGTACTTGAGTCTCCCCATCCTTTGCTAGATGGTGCTATGTGCATAGCCTGGCTTACTGATGGTAAAGGAAGGCTTGTGAAAAGACCAGGACTCCCTGGAACCTAGACAGGCTGGCATCAGAAGCCAGGTCTGTGGGGGGTGGCAGGGGAACCCAGAGTGACCCATGATGCCAAGATTAATTGAGGCGCCAAAACCAGAAAACTCCACTGAGCAGCTATGTGCAAGAGGGTTGCCATGCAAATCACCAGGAAGAGATGATTAATTGGGTGTTATAGGTGCCACCCCCACCACAGACCTGGCTTCTGATGCCAGCCTGTCTAGGTTCCAGAATAGAGGTACCTGGTGACCCATGACTTGTCCAGAATGATTGGTGGATGCCCCCAGAGGATGAGGCCAGGGTGTGAAAGGAGCCCGAGGCGGAGGGGAGTTTGACAAGCTCCCCTCCCAGAAAGATTAACCAGGCAAGGCTGGCCAGAAGAGAGGGCTGGTGGAGGAAGGGTGAGAAAGGCACTCAGATGGTTTCCATTTCAGGCAGGTCCTGTTGCTCTGCCTTGAACCTCTGACACTTCATCAGGCGGTGGGGGGTGGGGTGGGGAGAGGAGGAAGGGGCTGGGACTCTTCCGAGGAGGGCAGGAATGTGAGCAACATTTCGAGGATCTAGGGTTATGCAGGACCTTGACCTCCCCATCCCTGGCCCAATTTTCATCGGATGCTTGAATCTTCTCTACAGATTCCCTACAAGTGGCTCAGCTTGTGGATGCTTACCTCCAGTGACCAAGCACTCACCGCATACAAGGCAATCTGTCCCGTTGTTGTTAACGCCAGTTAGGAGGTGCTTCTTCGCACCAAACCGAAGTCTGCTTCTCTAGCTGCGGGTCAGACCTGTGGGCCATACAGCACTCGCAGCCCGCAGCCCCGCCTGCCTCCCAGCCCACAGTGGTTGGCGTCAGCATTTGACACAACATACCCAGGGATGGTCGGCTTGTTTCTGGTCTATGGAGAATTTTATGTAAAAAGGAATGAATATTATAAAATTATTATGAGACTACAAAAGTTACCAAGGTAGGCCTAGGACTGTTCTAGGGATTAGGATTTTGTCATTTCTGTCTCAGTTGCCATTCTTTGCCTCCGTTTCCATATATGACATAAAGACCACCTACTGCTTCTCTGTTCAAGGCAGATAAAAGACATTTAATTCCTTAGAAGAAAAGCAATTTATAAGAATAGTAATATCAAAAAAGTGCTAATGTGTACAATGCCATATTAATCTGAACCCACCTGCAGGTGTGCCATTCATCTCCCTACTCAGAAGCCTTGACGGTTCTCCATGGCCACCACTGCCATTGTATTTCCACCTATCAAACACTATGCAAGTAGTTTATATGTATTATTTAATTCTAATAGGGGTGCGAGAGAGAGAGAGAGAGAGAGAGAGAGAGAGAGAGAGAGAGAGAGAGAAAGAGAGAGAGAGAGGGAGGGAGGGAGAATATCTCCATTTTATACGTGAGGAAATTGAAACACAGAGAAGTTAAACTATCAGGACCACATTCCTTAGCCTGAAATTCAGAGGCTTCAGTGCTCTTAATTGATCTCCCTCTACTCCGCTGCCTATCTCCCATAGTCAAGGCAAACTGTACTAGATCCTCTTACTTAAGCATATACTAGATTTTCTTAAGTCCAGGCTGTTGCTCATATCTTCATTCACCTGAAAGGCATTTCCTCTTATCCTACATGTCAAAGTGCTTCCTATGCTCCAAGGCCCATTCCAATGCTACCTCCTCTACCAAGTCTGCCTGGGTCTCCACCAGCCCAGCCTCCACCACCTAATTACTCTGGAAGTGACCTCTTTTCCCTCTGCACGCACAGTTTCGCATCTGTGCCTCTTTCTAACTTGGGTCACAACCATCTGTTTCAGGGCTTTTCTCTCCCACTTTAGAATGGAAGCTCTCTGAGGACAGGAAACATGTCTGTGAGATTATGATAGATGAATACACTGAAACCCATTTGATTAGAAACATGATTAGTCCTTCTGGACTAAAATTCTCTAAGAAAATGTATGTGTGGCGGTTTCTGAAAGATCAGGGTTGTTTTTACTGCAGAATTATATTGGTGGGCTTCTATTTTCTTTGCTTGTACTTGGCATTTGACTGATGTAGCTCCTATTGATAATTTAGAAGGCTGACATCTCATTTTGTCTGCCTGTGCCTTGACAGTATAAATGCACACAGCACCAGCAAGGTATGTAACCTCCAAAGTCTAAAATGTGAGCCTCATGTCCACTCCCTCTCCTCTCCAGCCAAAGAACAATTCAGACCTTTTCATTTGGAAATGCTATCTCCTAGGCCAGTTGGCTGAGGCATTAGTCAGCCCCATTTTTGTAATATCAGGTATGGAATGGTGTTGGGGACTAGTGAGCTAAATTTATTTATTGAAGTCTGTATGTCAGGCCCCACGCTGGACCTTGAGGAAATGGGTAAAAATGATATGGCCTTTGTCTCTTCATTCAATCAGGAGACATTTGAGCCCCTACTCTACACCAGGAACCATGCTCTTTGTAGTACTCAACTGACTTGCACAGTGTCTTCTCAATGGACTACAAGCCCTATGAGGGCATGGATTGTTTCTGTCTGGGACACCACTGTATCTCTGAGTTCAGCGCAATCAATGTCTAGCACATAAGTGCTATTCCATAGAAATCTGTTGTAGAGCTGAATGGGATTTGCCTCTGTCTCCTACACTAAAGAGCTCTTCAAGGGTAGGGAGCCTGAAAGGTCAGCACAGGATCCTGCTCAGTTCAGATGCTCCAGAAGTGTCTACTGAGTCAGTGAACAATTTATGGCCCCTGTAGTGAGCATCACCCTGGCTGTCTTCCCATGACTCAGCTTCTTAGGGCTTTCTTGCTCTGTGCACATCCCTTCTTAGCCCATCTTTTCAACTGCTCATATTGGGACCAGCCTTTCTTCGAGGAGAGTCTTCTACATCATTCCTCATGGCCCCACAGCCTACTCCCTTATGCCTCATCTACCAATCACTCCTTCACATGAAAAGCGAAGCAGGTAACTTTGGGAGGGAAGGAAGTGATGGTCTGGTTTTTCCACAGGAAATTCTTCCTTTGCATGTGTACCCACCTTCTCCTCTCCCTTGGAAAGGCACAGGGTACTCCCAGAGAAGACCATTTCTCATGTGAGTAGGAGATATGGGATTTCTGTTCTCCCATCTCTCCTCCTCAGCACCGTTCCAGCCCCAGAGGCCTCCCCGTTTCCCTTCCCTTGGTGGTCATTCCATATCTCCCCAGCCCCCTCACCCCTATTCCCTTATTCTTGTAAAAGCCTTCTCCATCAAAAGGGAGGCACTCAGAAGATGATTTCCTCACCTTGCTCACCTCTCTCCATACTTGCCATCAACTTTTTTCACTCATCCCCTTGGATCCAACCCCTCCCTCTTCCTTGGGGCGCTTGGGCCATCATTCCAGCTTTCTTCAATTCTCCAACAACCCCCTTTCAGCACCTTTCTGTCACCATGGAAACATGGTCAACTTACCTCCACCTTAAAACAAGGGCACACCCTCTCCAGTCAGGGTCCTCTGTCCTGCCAACCATTCACAATCAAGGGTTTAAAAGAGACATCAGTTTTTCTCCTCCTCCCAACCAGTCATTCCCTCAGTGCAATGCCTTCTGGCTTCTTGGTCCACCATAATGCTGCAAGTCCTTTGGCAACAGTCTCCAAGGAGCTGCATGCCACAAAATCTGGCAGATTTTTAATTTACCCAGCCCACATTTCACAAAGGAATTGAGGTACAGGGATATATGCAAAATGAGAAACTATAAATAATAAACTAAAAATAGACTCAAGGAAAGTGTTAATCACAATGGAAAGTCAAGCAGAGAAAAATAACAGATGAAAGACTGCATCCCCCAATAATAGCTCAGGGAATAAAAACAAAGTGCCACTTGGTTGAAGCAATTCTTATTACAGTTTTGGGGTGCATCCTTGCTATTTCCTATCTCCATGGCTTCCACTCCACTTCTCCTGGAGTGGCTCTTTCCCTCTTGTTAATCTGGAAAATTTTTACTCTATTATGAAGATCCATCAGAAGTTCTGGACAGGAGAGTCCCTGACTCTCCTTGGCGGAACTAATCACACTTCCTTGGTGGTACCATCTCACCTCAATTATGCCTCTGTATTTCACTCTATATATGTAAGGCAAAGTATTAGTGTTTATGTTTGTCTCTTGAATCAGTTATGTAAGCTACTGAGACCCAAGATCTCTCTTTATATCAACCTCAAGCAAGAACACTACCTGGCCTAAAGATGGTCCATGGGAAATGTTTGTTGAATTAACACGGGGCTCAGAAGGCAAGAGGAACGCCATAGAGGGAGGACTAATGTTTGGGGTGGTCCAGTAAGTGGAGTAGGATATTCTGGACAGCGGCAATAGCATAGGTACAGGTACGGAAGTTAAGCACGGCCTGTTCAGGGACTAGTCTCATTCATCCACTGGGACTGGAATGGTGAAGGGGTTAGGGAGAAAGAAGAGTAAAGAACTGTGGAAGACAAGGCTAGAAAGGCCTTGAATGTTATGCCAATAAGTTAGACTTCAGCCTGTGGGCCGTGGTTCCCCAGTGCTGGTGCGGGAAGTTTTCTCCAGCATGCCTCTCAGATAAATTTTCTATTGCTTCAGCCAGGGGGTGGGGGGTGGGGCATCAGCAATGAGAACTAGGAGCAGCTACAGCATCCTTCCCCAAGGCCCTTCCTGTTGGATACTTGACTTATGTCAGTTTTCTTCCTGGCCTGCCAAAGCAGGAAACAAAACTGAATACTGCCTGTGGATTACTGAGACTTGGCCCTGCCCAGTTTTCTCAGAATATTCCCAATTCAGTGAAACACTCACTCTCTCACACACACACACACACACACCCCAAACAACAATAAAAGCCACAATGAAATGTTTCTAGTTGATTATCTATCTGAAACTATTTTTTGGACTTATGTATATACCCGTGAAGCCATCACCACATCGAGAGGATGAGCATGTCCATCACCTCCAAATGAACCCTCCTGCCCCTCCTAACCGTCCCCTTCCTACCACTGATTGCATTCTGTCACTACAGGTTATCTGCATTTTCAGTAGCATTCCACTGTGAATTTTACCTTATTGGGTGCTGCATATTTTTGTATTCCTATAAATATTTTCGAGCTTTATTCTTGGACTTATATTTTCTGGAAATAGTTTGATCCTTTCAGGTCTTACTTTTAAGCTAGTTAGGCAGAACCAGAGCAAAGTTTAGAGCTGGGCTAATTTTTCCCCATTACTGAGGCAATATTCTTTTGAGTACTCTAGCTAATGCCCCATGAATTACGAAATTTTCCACTCTGACTGCTGAGAACAGAAACTATTCTTGGCCCTGTATAAGCTCCAGAAAGTTTTCTCTAATCCTTGCAGGTGGTTTCCTCACGCACACATGCTGATCAGTATTCAACTAAAGATCGCAGGGGGAGGGGCCCTCTGCAGATCTCTGGGTTCTCTCTGTAGTAGTTCCCTCCTCTCTGGCACTCAGACACACAAACTCTAGCCTCCTCGGCCTTTTCAGATTCCTAGCTCCATCTCTTCAACTCAGGGAGACCTCTGGGCTCTTCCTGAGTTCCCTCTCCTTGCTCTGTAACCTGGAAACTCTCCAAGCAGTAAGCTGGGAAAGCACTCACCTCGTCTATTCCCCATCTCTCAAAGACCACTGTTCTCTGTTATCTGATGTTCAATATCTTGAAAGCTGTTATTTCATATATTTTGTTTTTTTTTAATATTACTTCAGGACAGAGAGAAGTCTGGTCCCTATTTCTCCATCTTGACTAGAAGTAGAAATTCCTGAAATACTACTTTTGATAATGACTGTGACAATGACTGTAATAAATTCTGCAATACATTTGATATTCTGGACTTCCTTCATGTTGCACTGTCATATATGGGCATATCAAGCTGATAAGCTTTTACGGAGAAAATGAATACATACAATCTATGAAAACAAAAATTGTATTTTCCTGCATTCAAAAATAATTTTTAAAAAGTATGTTGGTGTAAGACTGCCAATTAACCTTTTGTGGAAAGGACTGTCCTGAATTTAGTTGTAGCAAATGATGAGTTTCCTTCATATTCCCCTTTGTCTCTGTCAAGGTTAAACAATGACTGATTTTTAAACACACACACACACGCTCTTTACAATTCCTTTGGCTCTGATCACCACTTTGAGGCATGGCCTCTGCTGTCTCTGACACTCCCTTGTAAGTCTGAAACTTATCCTTTGTAGGACTTGACTTCATAAGGCATCCTTGCTTGACTTCCTTTTCTTTTCCTCCCCGTCTCCCCACTCCCTTTCTTGGGTACATTTCCCAGTAAATAATTTTAAGTGATGTATTTTATAAGTGACTTCTCACTTATAAAGTGATACCCAACATAAGACAATGTTCCTAAAATTTAGGTTTTACATTTTTGAAAATGAAATGAGAATTTTTAAAAGTCCTTTCTTATTTAAAAAAAATGTTGGTGATCAATGGCATTTTTGGAAAAATTTTCAAGTCTTTGAAATCCAAACCAGGAACCACTGTTTTGGCCCAGGGAGGACCATTGAGGATCTTTTAAAAAGGGAGCAGCAATGGGATCACATCTGGTTTTGGAAAAATCCTGCACCAAGAATACCAATAGATGATAAAATTCAGGGCCAAAAGACTCAATTTGTGACTTTTAACAGAAAACTCCATGCTGGACAGAGACAGGGTTTTATCTTTGCTCCTTTGTGTACAATTTTATGTGGCAGCCTATAATCTCTCACAAACCAGAGGCTTTTATCAGATATTCGAGTTGAGCCTAAAAATAAAAGACAAATTTGAGGAAATCTGGGCTGGAGTAGTTTTTACAGTAAGCATAAGATGAACACAAGTTCATTTCTTCTCTTCCACTCAGCGGTGAGCTCTAGGCACTTACTGACCATGTGATTTCCTCTTGTACGAAGAGGTCCATAAATGGTAGCTATCACTGGTATGGTGGAGGAATGAAGGGGAGGGGGGCACTACATTTCCCCTGTAGCTCAAAGCATAATACCGGGCCTGTACCAATGCAGTCAAGTTCTCAGAATCCAGGAAATTAAGGCTGTTGTGGGAAGTGTGGGTTGGGTAGTTGGTAGAAGAAAAAAAACCAGCATAGGTGGATTTATTACTCAGCCAAAAGGGTGCTGATGCAAAATAACAGAAATCTGTTGGTCTTTATAAAGGGTATTTATTTGGGCTAGAAGCTTATGGTTATCAGGCCATAAATCATAATTTTCTTCCCTCACCAAAGTTTGTTGCCACTTGTTGGAGCAAGATGGCTGCCAACATCTAACAGGGTTCAGGCTTCCTGGGTTCCTCTCTTCCTGGGGCTCCGTTTCTCTCCAGGCTCAGCTCCTCTGGTTCCTCCACAAGGTCAGCTGTAGACAATAAGGCTCTCTAGGCTTTGCCTCGCTTCACAAGGCCAGCTGTGATCTGTCAGGTGAATGGCTCGTCTCTATCCCAGGGCCTTCTCTCCTTCCTCACAACCAAGCTCCTCTGTGTGCTTACTTCCCTGGGCTTCAGCATTAAAACTCCACATCAGAACTTCAACTCTGTCCTTTGCCATGCCTTTTATCTTGGAGTCCCCACCCACGAAGGGGCAGGGACTCAATGCCCTACTGACGTGGCCCAATCAAAGCCCTAACCATAATTTAATCACACCCAGAGGAACAGTTTACAAACATAATCCTATATCTATTTTTGGAATTCATAAATAATGCCAAACTGCTATAGTGGTATATAAGACCATAGGGTAAAGAGGAGTTGTGGATTAGAAACCTGGGTTAAATTAGAAAGCGGTTTGCATGGCATGATGGCCTTAAGAGTATCCCTCTGCCCTCATCTCAGAATAGCTTACTGGGTTGAGTAGCCCAAGCTGGGGCCAACTGTGTTCATTCTTGTGTTTCCTTGGTTAGGAATTTCACAATTGAGTGGTTTGTACAATGAAAAAACCATGGAAGAAAACTCTTGTAGCGGGAGGGACTTTCGGGAAGATAACAGACTAGTAAGACACAGGAATCTCTTCTCCAGAAAAATAGCTAGAGGACAGGCTGAAACAGCCCTGAAAAAGATCTTCTAGGGTTTAGGACAGCAGGTGAAGGCTGCACACCACTCAGAGGAGAGAGGGACAAAAGAGGGAAATCATGATGACAGAAATGGACTGACTGTTGAGGGCTCAGAGGGGAGTGGAAATATTTCCTAGCAGGGAAAAGGGAGGGAGCTGCCAGAGAAGGCTGGAGAACTGTCCCAGAGGAAGTTTGAATTACAAGGCTCCTAGCCTCCAGACAGGAAGCTCTATCATGCTGATCTGGTCTGTGCTGCAACAAATACACTCCAACCAGGCATTGAATTGAGAGCTGCCAAAGAGCACCATCTCCTGGAAGACCAAGGAAGTGCACACAAGAAATTTTAAAAAAAGTAGAAGAGGCTTTTCCTGGTCTCTATAGCCTCCCTGCCCAAGACCCTAGGAAGTGGCTCTACAAGCAATTACTGGGTCCAGTGCACAGTTCTGAGCAACCAGCAGGACAATCCTAACAATCCAGGTGGAGCCAAAAATCAAAGAGCTGTGCTAACTCACAGCCTTCTGCCATTAAATCCCTATAAGAGAAAGAGATTGAGCATCTGAGTAAACTACATCCTAACCAGATGCCTAAACACCAGCAAAAAATTACGAGCCATACTAAGAAAATAGAAGACATAGCCCAAGAAAAGGAATACATCAAAGTCCCAGAAGAGATGCAGAATTTGAGAGAACTAATCAGCGAGATAAGCATGAATTTCCAAAATCAAATTAATGAGTTGAAAGACAATATAGTTAAAGAAATAAATGACATCAATAAGACATTGAGGGGCTGGCTGGATAGCCCAGTGGCTAGGGCGCTGGCATACCACATGGGAGGCCCTGGGTTTGGTTCCTGGGGACCTCTCCTAGCAGGCAGACCGCCTTGAGAATGGCAAGCCGCCATGGGCGGGCCAGAGCTGCCGTGGGCAGGGCAAAAAGCTGCCACGGACAGGGCAAAAGCCGCCACAGGCAGGGCAGGTCGCCCGCGAGTGGGGCGCAGCCAGCCACCCGCGAACTGAAAGCCTACCATGAATGGAAGCAGAGGCCGCCCGCAGGCGGGGGGAGCCGCGCCTGCGCGGTGACCAGTCTCGGCGCGTCGCCGCAGCTGGGGAAGGGGAGATATGTAATAAAATAAATAAATCTTAAAAAAAAAAATAAGACATTGAGTGAACGCAAAGAAGAATTTGAAATCCTGAACAGAAAAGTAAGAGCTCATGGGAATGAAAGACACAATAGGTGAGCTCAAAAACACATTTAAGGGGCCGGCTGTAGCTCAATTGGTAGGGTGCTGGTTTACCATGTGGGAGGCCCCGGGTTCGGTTCCCGGGGCCTCCTTGAGCGGGCAGACCGCCTTGAGAAGGGAAGCCGCCATGGCAGGGCAAAGCCGCCACGGGCAGGGCAA
>PVKH010043717.1:0-10685 GCA_004027955.1 Chaetophractus vellerosus | reverse complement strand
AGCCACAAAGGTGAGCCAAAGATGCAATTTTAAGTTTTCCAATGGCCCCTTTAAGAAAAGTTAAAAAGAAGGAGGTAACATTAATCTCAGTAATACGTTTTGCTTAACTTATATCCAAAAATATTATCATTTCTACATGTCGTTAATATTTTAAAATGAATATAAATGAGATATTTTACCTTATTTTTCATAGTAGGTCTTCAAAGACGATGTGTATGTTACATTTATAGCACATCTCAATTCTGACTAGCCAAAGTTCAAGTGCTCATGAGCCATGTGTGGCTTGAGGTTACAATATTAGACAGTGCACATCTAGAATACCAGAACCAAAGGTAACAGCACAATGGGGAATATGGAGCTGAACTGAAAACAGGAGTTTGAAATAAAAGTCTGCATTCTGAACAGTGAGACTCTGGCTTTTTCTCACTCCAACACCAGAATACAAGTAACCCATCTCTCCTTTCCCCCCACTCCCAACTGAGGAGATTGAAGGGTCTTTCTCAGAATCTTGGAGAAAACAAAAACAATCCTGAGAGCAAAATACAGACTTCAAAAATCTATAATTACTTCAGAGAACTAAGAGAAGACATTGCATCTATAAAGGATCTTCTTTTTAAAAAATGAATAGAAAAGACATTTTGAAAAATAAAAATGTGATAGCTTAGTGAAAATGTCAATATAGGGTTGGATGATAAGGACAAAGGAATTCCTCAGCTGGGGGAAAGGTAAGCAGATGAACAATAGAAGAGAAAAGATAAGCAATTAGAGGGTTAATCCCTGAAATTCAACATCCAAAAGTTCATGAAAGAGAAAATAGAAAAGACATTGGCAGAAAATTCACAAGAAATACTATGAGAAAAATTTCCCAGGAGTGATGGTTATTTTTGTTATGAGCCTTGTAGGACTATTTGGCTTTCAAAAGCAGGTGCATATATAACTTTGATAAAAACTAAATTAGTTGAAAAATAAAAACTCTTGAAAAAGGGAAAATGAAGCAATCAGATTTTGCTTAGGTGCCTGAGAATAAGGACAATGGGATTATCAACTGTTCTCAATGAACACAATTTCTGTTCCCAGTACCTGGTGAATAGTAAATGAGCAGAAGCAACAGAACTATCAGAGAGGTTGCCTCTGTCTTCCCCACACCCAATGTTTTATGGCACTGTTTTAACCCAAAGTACAGGGGGCGGGGAATGATTTTTAATTTAAAAAACAAACAAGCAAAAACCAAAAACAAACTTCTGGACTTCAAATTGCAGAAAATCTTATTTGGCCTTCAAAGCATTTTTGTTTAAATCCAGAATCTGTTGTCTAGACATTTCTTTTGGCACTTGTCATCATTGTCCAAGAAAAATGAAACACAGGTGAACAGAAGGGTGGGAAATGATTTAGAATAAATGATTTAGAATAAACAGAAGGGGGGAGGAAAATGCAGCAAAGTCCAAGGAAGTTCTGGTGACCTCATGATTGCAGGAACCTGGGGGAAGGGATAGGGAATGAATCCACAAGTACTCCTGAGTTCCTGTCTTCAAAGACCAGCCACATCAAAATATGGGGAGGGGCTATTAAAGTTTAAATTCCCAGGCCCCACCCCATCCAACTGGATCTACATCTCTGCAAGTGAAGCCTAGGAATCTGCGTTTTAACAGAAACCCCGCCCCTCCATTCCTGTTCCTGTTAATTCCCATGCACATCAACCAAAATTAGAGAATCATGAGACCCATATGAGTATTTCTTAATTAGAATCACTGTGGAATTTTTTCAAAATACAGATGTATGGGATTTACACCTGAACCTACTGAATTAAAATCTATGGTGTGGAGACCTGTATATTTTTTAAGTTTTGAGGATGGTGATTATATGCTCCTCTAGTCAAGAACCTTTGTATCAATGGTTCTCAAACTCACGTGTATTTCAAAATCTCCTGGGAAGCATTATAAACATGCAAATCCCTAGGTTGTGCCCTTCTAATTTCTGAGGCCCAGGCATTGGCATTTTGACTGGGCCCCTGGTAAGCTGGATGCAGGTAGTCCTTAGAACTCACAGTTGAAAAACAACAGCTTTTGGCTCCAAAGTTTACATTACATAATCTCAAACCAAGTCTGCACGAGATCTCTTTGGAAGGCAATCATCTTACTTAATAGGCGGGAAGAACATTGCATGGGAAACTGGATCCAAACATCCAAATACTTCCTAAGCAATCACTCCTCTGATTGCATCTACACTCAAAAGTAAAATAAAGACAGATAAGGAATGGGGATTGCATTAGACCTAACTTGAAAATTCAGAAACTTTTATACCATTCCCTTATTGTTGAGTAATCTTGAGCATGTACTGCTGGGAAAGAAAGTATTTATTTTATCTATTCATTTAAACCATCTCTGTTGAAAAATAGACTCATCATGCACTTGGATCCTTTACATTGTAGGAGTGGGTAGCATGGCCATGTGGGTGACTATTTGAGTATGTTATACAAATGCCTCTACTATACAGCATCCAAGTATTGGGGCTGTGCCAAGGGCAGATATGAATGAGATATTTGATCAAGATCAAGCCTTTCCCACTCATTTGAAGTGAGAAGCATCAAGAAAAGGCATCTGAGTGCCAGTCCTCCAAGAACATGTGGGGCCAGGCCCCGTCTATGTGCGTGCTGGCCGGGAGGTAAACAACACCCTCGTTTCCAACTGCTGGGAGCCAGATGAGAGAGTGTCTCATGTCACAGCCACTGCTGCTGGGCAGGGAATGGGTCTCCTGAAGAAAACTTATCAAATAAGATCTACAGGCCAGAGAACTGCTCCTGACAAGTCCAAAGGCCCACAGAGAGAATGCAGCTCTCTGGTAAAACAAGTGCATGACAATCAGGTGTCCAGCTTTTGCCCCCCTGGGGAGGGCTCATTTGGGATCCAGCACAGGCTCTGTGTAGAGAGCTGAGAATGAGAGGGCTTTAGGAAATGGCCACAATGAGGCCGCCCACAGGTCTTTCAAACAGGCCGAAGCTGCCTGTGTCTAGGAAGTCTGATGGTGGTCTTGCCTCCGGGAAGGAGAATGCCCCACTGGCTCTCAAACTTGGGCCCTCAGCTAATCCTCCTGCATCTGCAATACTCTGAGCGTGAACAGAAGCAAGGTTCCAGAACAAATGCTTACACGGAGACTACACGTGGACTCTGCTCCTACTCAGAAACGCCTTAGGCTCTAAAAGTGATCCAAGTTCATCTTTTACATGATTCGTTAATAAGCTCCCACATTCTGTCGGGGAAGGCTTCTATTTGGGAAAATTTGTGGATTCAATTGTGTCCCCCAAAAAGATAAGTTGAAGTTCTAAACCCCAGTCCCCTGAAGGTGACCTTATTTGGAGATCGGGTCTTTGAAGATGTGATAGTTGAGATGAAGCCAAACCAGATTCCCATGAATTTCTGTTGTTTTAAGCCATCCAGTTTGTGGTACTTTGTTATGACAGTCCTAGGAAACTAAGACAAATGAGTCATATGATGAGAGAGAAAGTAATGGGGCTAAAGTTATCTGTGCATTTGGGGGTGTAACTTTTGAAGATAAAAAGGAGTGGTCCACCTTGTAGCAATATCACAAACCTAGTCGGTCATGCCAGAAACTTCCAGAGTTTATAATTCTAGTCTGGATGCAATGACAATTTTGCAGTGCACAGAGGAGATTGCCAGTGTGTAAAGATGAGGTCGATGATGATGGTGGTGATGATGACACCACGACCAATTTCTAGCACTTTCTATAGGGCGAATCATAAGTGCTCTACATATATTCACTCTGTTAATCCTTAACAGAGGGGGAATCTGGAATGAACTTAAAAATTAAAGAAAATGTGATGCAAGAACTCTTGCATAGTTCTAAGAAACAAGAATGACAACAGGGAATCTTACAGCCACTCTCTTCCAGGCAAAGGAAAATATTGAGTCAGATTGCTCCAGGGCTTCAGCCTCACTCTTGGAAATAACTTAAAGCCTTCTGGAGTACTCAGATTAGCCAGCAGAACACCTTTTTCCTATGGGCCTAATTGCCCTGAGAGATCATGACATTCCCGCAGGAGGGGTTTCCCACACCAAATCCCTCAAACATAATGGGCTAAACCCCTCCTCCCCAAATACGAGTGGAGTGAGCACATTTCAGCCAATGATACGTTCTTAAAGTTAGCAGAAAGCTGTTTCTCAATGTCATTTTTAAATGCTGCCCTACTGTCTTCACTGTGTATGTTCTCTCCAGGACCAGAGCAACTCTCTGGGACTCAGCTTGATAAATATCAACTGACTTCTTGCTGATGTACCTTTCCCAAACTGTAGCAGGTGTTGCTGGTACCCTTCCCAATATCCCCTTGACATTCACCATTTCAGGACACGCTGATGGCATCCTACTGCAAACACCGTGACTCTTTGCCTGGGGACTCTCTCAGTATGTGGGGGCAGACTGGAAGTGCCTGGGAGTTATGGCTCCAGAAGCAGCCCTCAGCCAATGACAGATGGCAATCGGAGAGCAAATGCCCCAGCTTCTGCATCCATTGGGTAGGAAACTCCAAGGTATGTTCTACACTGTCCCCTAGAGTTCCCCACTGGGATTGAGCCTCAATTGTCCACAGCAGCCACCTGCTCCATAATACAGCCTGTTTTGACCTCCTTCCCTTCTCTGTCTCACTTCCTCACCCCAGTGATACTGCCTGGAATCACCTTCCGAGCAAACTACTTGTATTCAAATTCTTGAGTCAAGGCCCACTTCTGGTGAGCCCAGATTAAAACACAAACTATAAAGATGTTTACAAAGGATTCTTTTTTAATATGCTAATATGCAGTGTTACTCTCTGAGGCTATGGTAAGCATTGTCTCCCACCTTCTTTTTATTTTGGATGGATTTCATTTTACAGAACATCTATTTCGGGCCCGGCCATATAGCCCAGTGGATAGGGCGCCGGCATACCACATGGAGGCCCCGGGTTCGGTTCCCGGGGACCTCTCCTAGCGGGCAGACCGTCTTGAGAAGGCCAAGCCGCCATGGGTGGGCCAGAGCCACCGTGGGCGGGGCAAAAAAAGCTGCCATGGACAGGGCAAAGCCGCCACGGGCAGGGCAGGTCGCCCGCAAATGGAGCGCAGCCAGCCACCCGCAAACTGAAGTAGAACCGCCGTGAATAGAAGCAGAAGCCGCCCATAAGCCGGGAAAGCCGCGCCTGCGCAGTGACCGGCCTCGGCACGTCCCCGCAATGGGGGGGAGGGGAGATATGTAATAAAATAAAATAAATCTTAAAAAAAAAAAAAAAGAACATCTATTTCAATCATAGTTGTGCTCTGTGGACCATACTTTGGGAAATCCTACACTGGTCTAGGAGCTGGTGGTGAAGACAGCCTCTTCTTTGTGGGATTTCACACTCGCATTTTTGAGACAAGATAGACATACATGAACAACTACAGAACAAGATAAGCACGGTCCTTCCTAGTCCATAGGAGCTTTGTGAAAACTTAAAAAAAATAATAAAATAAAGAATGTCCCCTTACTAGAGGAGGATTTAACCCCATACCAGGGTACATTGCTTGTGAGCAGAGCATGGATTAGACTTGTGTCCCAATTCACCCCTTTGGGCAGTGAACAACTTACCAACCTTATACAAAAAAAGAAGACCCAATAAATTAAATTGAATCAAATCCCAATAGCTTATTACCAGGAGCTGAAAAGAAGATGAGGAGGTTATAATTATCAAAGAATATTCCACATCTAACCATCCAAATTTACCGACCTCACTGCACCTGTCCCTTGTAGTCTGCTTTCCCTCTTGTTCTAATGTACGAATTGTCTGTCCTTCTACCGTAGGCCAGACCCCATTCCCTCTTGCTCCCCCAAAGACCTCACACCTTCAGCTGACCATCTCCTTACAGCATCATCAATCTTCTTGATCTACTGTCTCATTCCAATCAATACAGAAATGCTGAAACATAGCTTAACTTAAAAAAAAAAATGTTCTTGTATCCTTTACAACTACTGCCCCAATTCTCTCTGCTCCCCTTTTCAGCAAAACTCCTCAAAAAAGTTATGTATACTCACCATCTCCGCTCCCCCACCTCTCGTGTGATTGGCTGCCCCCTTTACTTATCTGGCAAGGACTTGGTACAGCCCATTGCTTACAGCGTGACAGTCCTTGCCACTTACTGTCGTATCCTTGCCTGCAGGGCCTCAGTCAAAACAGAGGCAGAAAGAATCCAGTTCAATCATCCTGATCCATGATGATCGAGAAGGACAAATTCTGTGAAGCAAACCAACTCCCTGTGTGATACTCAGAGCCTTCCACGTCCTTATTCCTCCTGGTTTTTTCCTTTGTATTCAAATATCTATCAATCGCCAGCACTTCAATTACTTAAATGCTTTTCTACAGCTTTTAAAGCAGGGGTTCTTAACCTGTTTTGTTCCACAGACCCCTTTGCCAGTCAGGTGAAAACCATGGACCCCTTACCAAGTCCACACTATACTATGTATTATTTATTAAATATATCACACCCACGCCAACACGTCCCCACAAAAATAATGCTTTTTTGAATTTCAGTTCAAGCTCACGGACCCCCTTGTTAAGAACCCCTGTTTTAAAGCATAGATGTCCCTTAGACCTGGGCTTGCAAAGTCAGTTACAGTAGATCCTCATTATCTGAGGACTCCGTATTTGTGAATTTGCCTGCTTGCTAAAATGTATTTGTAACCACAAAGTCAATACTCCTGCTTATTTTGCAGACATGCAGAAAGTAGCAAAAAAATTATAGCTTCCATGCTATAAACAAGTGTCCTCTTGGCATTATTTTTAGCACCACATTTTTCATATCCTGTGCTTTTTTTGGTGGTTTCACTGTTCGCAATGGCCCCCCAGTGTGTGGTGCTGAAGAGTTGTCTAGTGTTGTTAAGCACAGGCAGGTTGTGATGTGGGTACAGAGAAAATAGGTATGTTAAATAAGCTTCATTCAGACACAAGTTAGAGTGCTGTTAGCCATGCACTGAATCATAAGGAATAAACAATATATATTAAATAAGCTGTCTTTAAACAGAAACACACAAAAAGCAAGGTTATGTATTGATCTGTTCATCAAAAATGTTGTGACCAGAGACTCACAAGAACCTAACCCTGCACTACCTCTAGGAGCAATGAATGGTTCGGTTTGTACAAATTCAGTGTTCACTACAACTTTATAGAGCATAACTATGGTGAAAAAAAGAGTTGACTGTACCTACAGAGCCCAGGCAGCCAACATGAATGGATGAAACTCACTAGGAATAAGAAATGGGTAATAGATAACAGGAGAGTTGCACTCAGGCTTGGTGTTGGGGGTACAATGGAGAGTTGTGGGACCATGGTCAACTGGAAAACTAAGTATTACTCTGCTGGAGTACGGACTTAATGTTGCCCAAACTTCTGATTTTTCAAGGAAAGACAGAAATCTGGCTTCTTTTGTAAAATCACCAGGTTTTTTAATGTTGGCCAGCTACTGATTCACATCTTCTTCAAACTCTGTGTGGGCCAACAAATTTGAAGCCAATCAAAATACATATAGGGACTGGAGCTGGCCTCCAAGTCTCTAGTTTGTAACCGTGGCCCTATGTTTTTCATCCTGAGTCCAACCTCCTTTTGACAATTTCTCCCATGTTGCCCACAATTTTATTATTTCCTCCTCACTCTCTCAAGCTCTTTAATGGTTCTTGGGAATTGGAAACAGGAAATGGATGGACAGAGATCAATGGTTTTTTCCCATGCACTGAACTTAGAGGTTCATTACTGATTCAAATTATAATTGTGAGTCAAGAATATTTTTCCTCTTCTTTCTTTAGCTTGTTTCTGTTCTAAATCAGAGCACAAAGAATAGATTTTCAGGGTCACCAACCAGATGACAAAACCACCCAGTGGAAATTACCCACGTTGTTTGTTAGCTAAAGAGCCCCGAGCATAAGTCTGGTCAGAAAATTAAAAGGCATATAGGAGATGCACCAGGCCAAAAGGAACCAAGGCCCAGCAATTTTTTCCTCATTCAATTTGGGTCTAGACAGTGAAAATTCCAACCACATTTGTGACTTCTGAGGGTGACTGCTTCCCCAGGCAAGGGTTGCGTCTTGGGACTCTGTACAGTGCTACACCATGTGGCATAGTTTAGCCTAGACAGGATAGGGTTAAATGACTGTCATCACACAGGCACAATGCATTCTTGGCTCAGCAAGGCCAACCTTAAATATGTTTGCCTAAACTTCAAGGGCCTGGAAATTAGGAAACCTCCAATGTCTCCCAGGAAAAGACCTCTCCTCTATTCCCCGGCCTGAAAGGTGCTCAAAGAACATCCTTCCTTTATGTTACAAAATTTAGCCTGCCTTAATTACCGTATTTCTGAGGAACAGTCCATGTCACATGGTTATGCTTCATTTTTACCTTAATGTGAGTAGGCATCAAACCTAAGAGACTTTCTATAGGAGAAATTTTTCACTAAGAACTGAAAAAGAAGCTCTCTCCCTCTTCTGTCCATATGACTTTCTTGATTCAGACAGCAAAGACGCACAATGATCCCTGAGTCACTGCCTGGAGAAGAGATGCCCTGGGAGCCACCCAACTCTTAGTGGACTTTGCATGAATGAGAAATAAACTTTATTAAGTCATTGGAAGTTGGGGGATATTTGTTACAGCAGCTGGCATTAATTATTGTGATTAATACAAAAGAGAAAGTGAAAAGACCAGTAAAAAATGTAACCATAGAGTTTGCAGTGGCCATTGGGCTCAGCTGCAAAAAGAGGATTCTATTGTAGTTCTGCCCCTACAGGAAGAAGGTCTACTGTACACCCAGGTTCTGAGATGCTGTCCAACTTTGGGACCCATCTGAAATATGCCCCCCCCCCAATGAAAAACTCACATGGCTCCCATAGTTTCCTTTCATTGTGGCAACCTTAACAGGTATACCCTGTGCAATTCTGCTGAGGAAAGTTGAGCTCACATCAAGGTTACCTGTGAAAAGTTTTGAAATAAAAAGGCTCTCTCCAAACATCAGGTGGAACAAATGAAGATTCATGCCTGATTGCAAGAAAACCAAGCCGACTGCCACAGATGATGGAAGAAGGAGAGTGGAGCAATGAGCAATGAATTTGCTCCTTCAGCTTGTTCTGCTAAAGTGGTTTGACTTAGCTTTAGCAACAGCTTCAATTACAGAAAAACCACTCCAGAAAGATGAATTTGCTTTTTTGATCTCAGTTATGAAAGCAGAACCCCTGATCTTCCAGATATAAAGGGAGAGACTTAACTGGGCTAAATAGATACAGTCAGAGATACAGATTGAATGGGCTTCAGTCAAAAAACGGTCCCTATTCTTTGCCCACTAAAGGAAAGCAGCAAAAGAAGAAAAGGAAGGAGGAGAAGAGGAAGAAGAGATGCATGTCCTTCTTTGACACAGTTGCAGAAAGATATATATATTTTGTGATCCCAGAGTCCAGTATTCCATTATTTGAGAAGGATTCTTCTGGCATCTCTGATTCCCCACTTCCTCTCCTCGGTCTATGTTTGCGGATTAACATATCCCGCAAAACATAAGACACCGGGTGGTTTGTCCCTTCAGTTCACCAATTCAGGTAGGTAAGAGGTCGAACTTCATTGCCTGCTTGTTTAGCACCGGGCTGGTAGGAAACATTAACTTCAGTCTTAGGGCCAGAAGGAACCGGAAGCAGGACCTGTCTGGGGATCTTCGCAGCAGCAGGAGCCCTGGGCGTCTGGCTGGGCAGCACTCCAGGGTGTAGAGCTCCAACGTATTTCCTGACTTGTGATGCTCCTCCAAATTCAACGTCCCAAATGAGAGACTCCAGTTGGCTCAGCTTAGGTCATGTGCCTAGCGCCTGGCCAGGGGAGAGCGGGCACCTTGATTGACATCTCCCATGCCAGTGAGCTAATTCCCTGGAATGCCCAGAATGGGAATGAGGTAATTCCCTGGAAAGGAAATAGGGTGCTATTAGCATGAATAGAGAGCAGCAAAAACAACAAATCTCAACTGCACCTCCTCTCTAAGTTAATATATTTGATTTTAACCAAGGCTTCTGGAAACAGGTGCCATAATCCAAAGGAATGACATCCTGGGTAAGGCAGAGAAGCAGTCCCTTGGTCAGCTCATAAAGTAGAGGGCATCATCCCGTCAAACATCCCGACACCGGAAACGGGCAACGCGCCTGTGTGTACATTTACTCCTGTGGAATTATTCCTCTCCTATTTCACAAATGGGGGGAGAAAGGCAGAGAAGAAACCTTCCCCGGATCATCCATCAGCTTAAGCAGAAAGCCTGCTGCGCACCCAGGAACTCTGATTCAAGGGTCTGGCTCCTAAGCCCAGGAGTCACTAGCCACCAACTCCCTCTACTGATGGGAAAGTTCATGGGCGCCTCCAGCAAACTCCTCCCCACCATTGCAGCAAAGTCTCCAAGCGCGTGTCCTCCTACGGGTGGGGCCTGTAGCGCTGTAGCCGGGTGCTCTAGTCTGTTCTGGCAGAGGCTCGGGAAGAAGGGGACCCTGCAGGGGGTGGGGGAGGGGAAGGGACCCAACGTGAAAAATTTCAAAGGTGAAAATATTTTCCTGAAAATACAGCGTCTGTGTGCATGAAGTGTCGACACAACTGGCCTTCTGTCTTGAGCTGGAGCTGGGAATGGATTTTTACAGGAAAAAAGGAAATGCATGGGTGTGGG
>PVKH010043716.1:0-10685 GCA_004027955.1 Chaetophractus vellerosus | reverse complement strand
GTTTTCACTTATATCTTTGTATACTGAATGTCTTTAAGCATAGATTTATCTTTATTTCTTAAGTATTTGCATTTTAGCAGCTGTAGGAAGTAAGAAGTGGAGTAATATATCAAACCATATACAACAATAACACTGGCATTCATAATCACCCAAATGGTTACTTTAACTGCTGGTAATTATTTCTTTATGTGGCTTTGAACCACTGGCGAAGGTTGGTTCCTTTCTGTCTGAAGAATTCCCTTTAGCATAGCTCATATGGCAGGTCTAATGGTGATGAACTCCATGAACTTTGTCTGAAAATGTTTTAATGTCCTCCTTATTTTTGAAAGAAAGTCTCACTGGATATAAAATTCTTGGCTGGCAGTTGTTTTCTTTCAGCACTTTATTTCAACCCAATGCCTTCTTGCCTCCACAGTCTCTGATGAGAAATTTGCACTCAATCTAATTATGACTCCTTGTAGGTAGCACGTTGCTTTTCTCTTGTGGTTTTCAGAATTCTCCCTTTTTCCTTTGCATTTAATACAGTGATCAATATATGTATTTTTCTTCAGGTTTATCCTGTTTGGTGTTCTCTGGGCTTCTTAGATGCACATGTTCACCTCTTTTGCTAAATTTGGTAAGTTCTCTGTCATTATTTCTTTGATTATTCCTTCTGCCTCTTTTTCTCTTTCTTCTCCTTCTGGGACTTCTGTAATGGATATATTGGTGTGATTAATGGTGTCCCAAAGGTATCTTAGGTTATTTTTGCTTTTAATATTTCTTTTTCTTTCTGCTCCTCAGCCTGACTCATTTCAAGTGTCTTGTCTCCACATTCACTGGTTCTTTCTTCTGCCAACTCTAATCTGCTCCTGAACCCTGTATTATTCAGCCAAGAGGTGCTGATGCAAAGTACCAGAAATCTGTTGGTTTTTATAAAGGGTATTTATTTTAGGTAAAAGCTTATAGTCACAAGGCCCTAAGGAGTTCAACTCAAGGTACCATAAGAGGTACTTTCTCACCCAAGTCAGTTGCTACATGTTGTAGCAAGATGTTAGGCCATCTCTCCTAGACTCTCCTTCCTTCTTCCTCTTAAGCCTCTGTAGGCCTAGCTTCTTCCAATCTCAGCTGATGGTGGCATAGGTCTCATCTCTCAGGGCTTTTTACCTGCTCTGTTCTCCTCACAAGGTCAGCTATAAACTATCAGGTGAATGGCTTATCTCTCCCTGGGGCTCCAGGATCAAAAACTGACAAAGTTCTCTCTCATGTTCTTCTGTATCTTCTCCTCTGTGTCTCCTTGATTGAGTGTCTGTTTATATAGCCCAAGGGGGCAGAGATTCAACCCTGATCCATGCCATACTGACATGTTTGAATCAAAGGCCCTGAATTGATTGAATTAAGTAAACATAAAATCTTTGAATTTAATAATTTTTAAAAAAATATTTATTTATTTATTATTTATTTATTTATTTATTTATTTATTTATTTATTTATTTATTACCATCCCCTTGTTGTTTGCACTTGCTGTGTCTGTTTGTCTTCCTTGCCTCCTTAGGAGGCTCCAGGAACTGAACCTGGGACCTCCAAAATGGGAGCGAGGTACCTAATCACCTGAGCCACCTCTGTTCCCTGCTTTTAATTTAAATTTAATTTAAATAAGTCAAAGGGTATCATACCCAGAGGAACAGACTAGTTTATAAGCACAATCTATATCTATTTTTGGAATTCATAAATCATATCACACTGCCACAACCCACCCTCCTAGGCATTTCTCATTTCAGTTATTATGGTCTTTACCTCCAGTGGTTCTGTTTGGTTCCTTTTAAAAAAATTATCTCTTTACTAAGACTCTCATATTGCTCATTCCTTATTTTCCTGATATCTTTTGTTTTTTTCTTTGTATTTTCCTTCATCTCCTTGAGCATTTTTTAAAAAGGATTTGTTCAGTTGTCCACATTGTGATCTTCTTTGTTGGGGTTTTCTGCATTTTTATCTTTTTCCATTGGATGGGTGATCACATCCTGTATCCGTTTGTCTTGTACTCTTTTGTTTCACACTGAACATTTAAATAATTTAAAATGTTAACCCTGGGTTTGCTTCCCTGATATGTATGTTTCCTCATTTTGTTATCAGCTGTGGATAAGACAGAGCTTTTATTTTGCTTTGGCTCTCCATCAAGAAGGTGTGTTCAACATGAATGTAGTGTACAGGGGTTTCCCTGTCTTTCTGAGACTCTGTATGTCATGGGCACTTGCTTATTAGATTTTATGAATTCCCATGTTTACAAGAGTTTGGGTGTTCCCTTTACTTTCCAGGAAACAGACCTCCTTCTCTTAGGACTCTTGAGATTAATTTAGGGCAATCATGGTTCTTTCCCAGGGCTGGTCATGTTACTACTATTAGCAAAGAGAATTTGGGGTCTAGATATTGGCTAATTGTCTTCCATCAAAGCTCAAAAAGGGTGAAATTCATCCTGATAAGTGAACCAGGTAGAGAGTAGTGACATTTTAGTTTTACCTACAATTACAGTAAGATTTTACTCAATGGGCAGGAAGAATGGTTTTCATACAGGAGGCACAACATCAGCTACAAGAGAGGTAGTTTGGAAAATACTGACTAGTGAGTCTGATATAACTAGAGTAGCTGGAGTGGAATTGTCAAGAGGGAGTTGAAGATGGGGAGATAGGATAGGATCAGATGATGAATAATAATATAATAGTTTGCTTTTATTGAGTGCTATCAGTCAAGTATTTTTACCCCATTTCATTTAATTTTCATAAGAACTCCATAATGTAGGTGCTACTATTTTCCCCATTTTACATAGGGGGAAAGTAAAGCTTAGAGTTAAGTAACCTGCTCAAGGCTGCAGAGCTAATGATTGGTAGCACTAGGATTGAATGTGGTCTACAGTGTAGTGATTATGAGCACATGCTCTGGTAGCTCACACCCCTAATCCAGCCCCATTTACACCCCTATTCCTACCCTCCTCTCTCCCACAGTGACCCCCAAGGAAGTGCTCTATAACCTCTGAACATAAATTGAAATCCATTGTGGTACACAAGTTCTGTGTGAGTGTGGAAAAGGGAGGAACTAGCAAGGACCTAGAAAGGCAAAGATTAATATGGAGATTGTGACAGTTTAAAGTTCTTTTTTGAATCCCCAAAAATTATATTCTTAAAGTAATCTATTCCAGTGGGTGTGGGGCCCTTTGATTGTATTAAATTCAATTAAGGGAACTTTGAATAGATTACTTGATAAAATTGCTTTAGGGCTTTTTTAAAAATATTTTTTTTAATTTTTTAAAGATACTTAGATTACACACTGTTACACAAAAAAATATAGGGATTCCTATATGCCCCGCTCCCATACCTCCCATACCCTTCCACATATACAACATCCTTCATAAGTTTGGCACATTCACTGCAATTGATAAACGCATCCTGGGGCCTTGCCATTGAGCATGGACCATAGTTCACATTGTTGTTTACACTCTCTCCCTCACAATTCTGCAGGCTATGGGAAGATAAATAATAGCCTGAATCTGTCATTGCAATGCCATTCAGGATGATTCCCAAGTCCCAAAAAAGCCCCCGCATTACACCTGTCTTTCCCTTCCCCTGCTCCAGTGGCCACTGCCTCCACATCAATGCTGTAATTTCTTCCATTGCTAGAATCACAACAAGTTTATAGTAGAATACCAGTAAGTCCATTCTAGTCCATAGTTCATTCCCCAATCCTGAGGATTCTGGGATAGTGATGTCCACTCCACTTCTAATTGAGAGGGGGCTTTGATCCCATACCTCCGATGGATGGGACCCTTGCTTGCAATTGTAGGCTCTCTCATTTTCTTGGTATGGTGGTTGTCCATCCTCAGCTCCTTGTTAGTTGTCCTGGGTGAGTCCAATGAACTGGAGGGTAGGTGTTGCAACTCTGCTGAGGCTCAGGGTCCAGCTGGTACATGGATAGTTTAGGTCTTTTTTAAAAAAAGATTTAATTTATTTATTTCCCCTCCCACCCCACTGTTGTTTGTACTTGGTGTCTCATCTCTGTGTTTGTTTATTGTGTGCTCTGTGTCTGCTCATCTTCTTTTAGGAGGCACTGGGAACCATACCTGGGACTTCCCATGTGGGAGGGAGGTGCCCAATTGCTTGAGCCACAGCCACTCCCTGCTTAGTGTGACTCCTCATTGTGTCATCTTGTTGTGCCAACTTGATATCTTGCTTTTCTTCTTTAGGAAGCACCAGGAACTGAACCTGGGATCTCCCATGTGGGAGGTGGGCACCCAACTGCTTGAACCACATCTGCTCCCCTGCTTTAGGGCTTTTGATTGGACTATATCAGTGAAGCATGAGCCAGCTTGGGTCTCCACCCTTTTGCTGTGTCTAATATAAACAGACACAGAGAGAGAGAGAGAGAGAGAAAGAGAGAGAGAGAGAGAGAGAGAGAGAGAGAGAGAGAGAGAGAGAGAGAGAGAGAGAGAGAGAGAGAGATGAAGCTGCCATGTTGGTCTTGCCATATGAAAGAAAGGACTGCAGGAAAACAAAGAGGCTGAGATTGGTCCTGAAGTCTGGAACCAGCAGAGCACAGAGGCGTGGAAAGAGACCTCTGAGGGCCGGGCCCATGGAGCAGCTCAAGGCTGAGGAGATAAGCCATATGCCTGATTGCCATGTGGCAGGACACTCGAATCAACAGTAGCTGACTTTGGTGAGAAAGCATCTCTAATGGTGCCTTGATTTGGACATTTCACAGCCTGAGAACTATAAATGTTTACCCTAAATAAAATCACCGTTATAAAGACCAACCCATTTCTAGTACTTAGCATTGGCAGCCCTATGGCAAACTGAGACAGAAACTCTGAGTCATCCAAGAAGATGCTTCTCCAACCCAAGTGTCTATCAACAGATTAATGGATAAGCAAGTTGTGATACATACATACAATGAAATATTACTCAGCTGTAAGAAGGAATGCAGTATTAATACACAGGACAAATTGGATGAATCTTGAAGATCTTATATTGAGTGAAATAAGCCAGTCACTGAAGGACAAATATTACATGACCTCACTGATATGACTTAAGCAAATGACAGAAAGGGAGTGGAGGGTGGTAAGCCAGTGCTCAATATGGGAAATATCTATGATATGGTAGAAGAGTGCAGTTGTGCAGTGGATGGGCATGACAGTAGTGCAGTGATGCTATTGGGTTTGAGGGTGCAAGAATATGAGGGAGAATAGGGTAGGGGCTTGGGTTGGACTATCCATGGAAGTGGGGGGAAGGGTTGGAAGAAGGAGCAGGTGAACTCTGAGGATTTGCAGGTCTGTGTTTAAAACTACAATGGTAGGAATGTTCTTTTGGTAAATATATTAGGGAGGGTCTGGTGCAGGGCATTGGGGTTGGGGGGATATGCAGGATAGGGTGCATCTGGGGCAAGCCTCTGTGGAATTTGAAAGTGTTCATCTTGCCATAGTATGTTATCTCAGTGGGTGGAGAACCACACAATAAACAAGAAAATACTAAACTCCCATCCTGGGGAGTCTTGCTATGTTCTCAATTACAGGGGTAAGAACCTCTCAAGAGCATAGGCAGTGCCTAATAAAGGAAAATAGACCAATATATCAAACCCTCAATATTATTGCACGTAGCTATGAACTTTATTTTTCAAAACTTGAAACTTAGTGACTACCATAGGTTCTGAGGGGAGGATAAGGGAAAAATAGAAAAGATGGAACATAGAGCATTTTTAAGGCACTGGAATTGTTCTGCATGATCTTGCAATGAGGGATATAGGGCATTTTAAATTTTGTCAAAACCTATAAAAGTGTACGGGTAAAATGCAATCATAACATAAACCATTGACCATAGTTAGTAGTAATGCTTCAATATTTGTAAATCAAGTGTAACAAATGTACCATACACATGTAAAATATTATTAATAGGGGAGAGTGGGAGATTGGGAAGGGTTTGGGTATATGGGAATCCCCTATATTTTCTATGTGACTTTTCTGTAACCTAAAGCTTCTTTGAAGATAAAGTGAAAAAAACTAAGACACTGGGGGAACATATGAAAGAATTTGTCACTGTAATGAAAGATAACAGATCTTATAGTGATAAAAGACAAAATGAAAAAAATTAATATTTTTTATTTTTCTGTTTTATTTGTTATTTATTATTTTTTATTTTCTTATTATTTTTATTTGTGGTTTTTTTTGGCTTTGTTTTGGGGGAAGTTTTGGGTCACAGAAGGCTCATCACTGTGACAGGGGAAGATCACTGGTACAGGGTGCTGGTGACGGGGGGATGTGTGGGGAGGGGTGCCCCTGGGCCATGCCTCTATGGCAGAGGTTCTTAAACTTTGTTGTTCCATGGACACCTTTGCCAGTCAGGTGAAAACCATAGACCCCTTAGTAAGTCCACAATATACTGTGTATTCTTTAATAAATATAGCACACCCGCACCAACACATCCTCACAAGAATAATGTTTTATTGAATTTCAATTCAAGCTCAGGGACCCCTGCTTATAAAGTTCTGCTCTGTATGCATATGAATATGTTCAGGTATTCATGGGGCATTGTCTCATTATGTGGACACCCACATAATAACTATAAGAATATTGAATTCCCAACCTGGGAGTCCTGTTACATTCTCTAATAGAGCAGCAAGAATACCCTAAATACATGTGCAGTGCCTCACAAAGGAGGACAAACCATTACGTTAGGTCCTTGGTATTGATGGTTGTACTTATGAACCTTTACTTGTGAAATTGAAACTTGGCCTAGTATTATATATTGCCTAAGAGTTACTCCTGAAAGCCTCCTTGTTGTTCAAATGTGGCCTCTCTCTAAGCCAAACTCAGCATATAAATGCACTACCTTCCTCCAGGTATGGGACATGACTCCCAGGGATAAGCCTCCCTGTCACTAAGGGATTATTAGTGATGAATCTGGAAAATGACCTTGAGCAAAAGGGGGAAATATTAAATGCAAATGAGTTTTATGGTTAAGAGACTTCAAAATGAGTTGGGAGGTTATTATAGAGGTTACATTTATGCATATCTCAGCAGGATCTTATTGACTGCCACAGTAAACAGTGCCTCCAACAGCAGGGCTCTTGAGGGCTGTACAGACATCTAGACACTATAGGCATGGCAGACAATCTCGGGAATTTGGCACCCTGTCAATGGGGCTTATTTTGGAATATATGCTCCCCAAGGTAACAAAGTTAGACTCATTTATAATTTCCCTACACGTGGCTCTTCTGCCCCTTTTATTTGAACCTGTAATTAGCACTAAAATTGTTAAATATATGTACTAGAGACTTAAATCTTCAGTCTGTTCATATGCCAGTTCAGCCCAAATCTCAGCAGAGTTGCAACACCTACTCTCTGGTTCATCGGACTCACCCTGGACAACTAACAAGGAGGTGAGGATGGACAACACTCATCTCAGGAAGTGGAGAGTGTCTGCAACTGCAAGCAATACAGTTCCATCTATATGCTCCATGGGATCTAAGCCCTCTTTCAATCAGAGACAGAGTGGGCATCACCATCCCAAAATCCCCAAGACTGAGAAATGAACAAACATAAGAGAGAAAGCAACTGTAGACTAAAGAAGACTTATGATTATTCTAGCAGTGGGAGAACTTATATCGTTGATATAAAGGCAGTGGCCATCAGAGGTTCTTAGGGGAAGGACAGGAATGAAAAGTTGCAATATGGGGACATTTTTGAGACATTGGAATTGTCCTACATGATGATTGCAATGATGGTTACAGACCATTATACATTTTGTAAAAACCTATAAAATTGTGTGGGGTAAAGTGTACACCTTGGTTAGTACAATGCTTCAATATGTGTTCATCAATTGTAACAAATGTACCATAATAATGAAAGTTGTTGTTAATGTGGGAAAGTGTCGGAAGAGGAGAAGGTAGGTTCTATCGGAATCCCCTATATTTTTGATGTAACATTTATGTAAACTAAAGCTTCTTTCAAAAAATATTTTATAAAAATTTAAATTTAAATTTAAAAAAAGAAGATGCTTCTCCTTGCCTGCATCTCTCAAATCAGAGTAAAAGTGAGACCATGATAGCAAGTTTGAAGTGTCCTCCTCCCCCCAGCCAATTTACTTTGTCTGACATAAATAAGAATGTGCAAGAGTCAATGGCTGGGCTATAACTCATTCATTGAAAGAGAGGATAAGAACTTAACAATAAGGCTTCCCAGAAACATCTTTCAAGCACCAGTACAGCTGCTAAAAAAGTACTGCCTGAAATATTGCTAAATACTAGCAATTCATACAATAGATCTTTACTTTTCCATACCAGTTTTAACCATGACATGAAATAAGACTTCCAGAATTCAAAAGACTTTACAGCCACATGGTTTTCTAGTCATCTTAGATTGTGACAATTTTCCTTTGGTTTCCACTTTCATCATCCAGATTCATGAGAGTCTTCATAAAAATCTAACTTTTCCCCCATTATATATATATATTTTTAAGTTAATGATCAAAATACATGAAATAGTAAATTCCATGTACATTCTAATTGTTGCTTTTAAAATATTAACAATCTCAGTGTCTCTTTATTTTGGGGTGGCATAGTTCAGTGGTTCTTAATCATTGCACTATCGTGTCAGTAAATTTTTTATTATGCTAGACTCTCCTGAAGCATAGCATCTTAACTTTTATTCCTCCCTCCCTAGGAAATACAGAGACAGGTGAACAGTTTTAATTCACTTGATCCATTCTGCATTGCTGTATTTTGGCTTCATTTAAGAAATTAAATATAGCTATATGATTGGTGTATGGTAGAATGCTGTGGAAAGAGTAATGGGAGAGGGAAAATCCCATTCTAGATAAGGTGATCTGCCTTGTGAGAATTATAGATTAGTAATGGCATAGGGTCTTGAGAAGTTCTGTTTCCTTGGGAGATTCAGGAATTGGGAAATTATCTTTTAGGAATTCTTAAAGAGAAAATTAAACCAGATAATACAAAAGTTCATCCAATTTCTAAATTTCCATAAAACTTCTATGATTGATTTAAATTGCTCTAGCATTAAAGACATGAATAGGTTTTATATTACTCTAACTTTTACTATTCCCCTATGTATTGTGATAGCTGTAAAAAAAAAATAGCTTAAAGGCAAATTGCTATTCTTGAGTTAATAACTGTTTGGGACCAAAATGTGGCTTCCATCCACTAAGTTATATCTGCAGACTCACAGACATATAAACCTTTTTATTCACAGAGGCTTAACTAAACAAACAGTATGTGGGGTCATTTACAAAGGCTCAATTACAAAAGCAATGAAAACAAAGAAGAAAAACAGATCTTTTTAAACATCTTGTTGGATATGCTCATTTTATTTTAGATTTCAGTTGGACAAAACTATTCCACAAGCAAAAATATTTCCTTTAATTAGAGAAATTCACTCTGCTGGATATTTCCTATTACCTATTCGGTTATTCCCCACCCCTCTCCACCCTGATTTGAACCATGGGAGACAGAGCTTTGTAGACTATCAACTGGTCTCTTTGGACCTCTGGATCCCAGCTGGGTTTGGCCAATGGGAGATGCTAACAGGAGATGAAAGGGTGGTAAGGGAATGAAAAAGGGATATTTCTTCTCCTGGTTCCCTCGTTGCTTGGTGTGTTTTAGTTTCCTAGGCTGCTGGAAGCAGATACCATGAAATGATTTGGCTTGAAAAATGAGAATTTATTAGCTTACAGTTCTGAGGCAGAGAAAATGTCCAAATCAAGGCATAATTAAGGTGATGCTTTCTTCCCAAAGATTCTTGGCTCCTCTGCCACATGGTAAGGCACATGGCAACAACTGTTGGTCTATCCCTTCTCTTCTGGGTTTCATTGTTTTCAATTTCTTGCTTCCATGGCTTTTCTCAATCTCTCTCTCAATCTCTCTCTCTCAATCTCTCTCTCTCAATCTCTCTCAATCAATCAATCTCTCTCTCTCAATCTCTCTCAATCTCTCTCTCTCTCTCTCTCTCTCTCTCTCTCTCTCTCTCTCTCTCTCCACTCTGTTTATAAAGGACTCCAGTAATAAGATTAAGACCTATCCTGAATGAGGTGGGTCACACTTTAACTGAAGTAGCCTCGATGGATTGTGGGAACATGGCCAACGGGTTAGACATATAAATCTTAGCTCTCACTAAAACAACAAAGAAAAAGCCAGAGGCTGCTATGGGGACCTGCTTTGGGGCACAGCACACCAGGACACTGCTTACCAACTCCCAGAAGAGTGAGGGTCAGAGACAGGAAGAAGCCAAAATGACTAATCATGAGTTATTAAACCTCCTGGCTGTCAGGAAGTCCTCCCCTCCACCACCCCTGAGACATTAAGGGAGTGTCAAACTCTTGGCGAATTGTATCTAACTGAGAGTAGAGCAGACATCTACCTCCATGGGAAGTTGCTCTGAGTCATCTAAGAGGGTACTGAACAGATAGGGAAGCGAGGAATAATTGGGGGTTGCTTACTTCAGCGGCTGGAAGGGACACACATACCCGGCCCTCAGGGCGTACAGACTAGATGGAGACCCTGGCCCCCTGCTCCAAATGGAAGTGTGATGGCAGATTCCCTATGAGGAAGAGGGGTCTGGGAGAGTGGAGAGTGATTTTTTGCAGTGAGTTTAGCCAGTTTGGCCCCCTTAAATATTGGAAGGGACCCTGACTCGACAGGGAGAAAGGAGGGGGATC
>PVKH010043715.1:0-10669 GCA_004027955.1 Chaetophractus vellerosus | reverse complement strand
TTTAATCATAAAGTTCTAATTTATTATTATGTATATAGAAGTGTCAAGATCTTTGAAGACAATATCACTTTAATAATTATTGAAACATAATGTATTAGGAAAGAAACTATGACCTTTGTCTTAAAAAATAGGGTTTTGGTTTATTCAAAATGATCATTTTCTATTTGATAGCCTAGATATGCTATGTTAATTATACGAGATTATTGTTGCTGGCCTGAAACACCCCTTACACCAAGCGTTTTTTACAAGAATTAATATGCAAGGAGGGTGGTTCATTTTTTTTGGCTGAAGTCAGTGTGTGGCATGCAATTCTTTTCAAGAGAGCTATGAGGACAAATTGAGATGAGGGAAAGTTGTCTGTCATCTCAGTGAACATTGCCCACACTTGTGCAATAGACTGATCTTGACCCATTTGAAAAGCATTGCTCAAATGAAAAGCTGAGGGAGCTGTTATATGAATGAATATGTTTGATTCTGGGTACAAGTAGTGCTGCCTAGGGGCCCATGTCAGCAATTATAACATGATTTTCAGAGAGATCCATTCTTCACACATTTCCTCATCTCTGTCACAGACAACAGGAAGGAAGGAGAAATCACTGTGCCAGGAGATCATGGACAGCAGGGAAAGTGCAGAGAAATGTGTTAAAGTTGAGGAATGACAAGTATAATTATTATGTTCCTAGACAGGAGTCCTAAAATTGACTGGGTGATGGTGGGGGTGGGAAATCTGAGGGAATGATTAGGTGTAGGATTGGAACAGGGGTAGTTTTGCATTATTATTAATGGGTCCTAAGATAAATGAATTTTAGAACAGCGCTATCAAACTTCCATGTATGTATGAATCACAAGGAGATCTAGTTAAAGACAGATTCTTATTTAGTAGCTGGGGTGGGGCTGAGATTGCGCATTCTTAATAAGCTCACAAGTGATGCAGATATGTCTGTTCCAGAGAGAATAACACTTTGAGTAGCAAGGATTTCGTAACATTGAATTATTCTAGCCAGTTGCTAGTTCTTTCCTTCCCGCAGTCAGAAAGGCCTGGATTTCAAAATTGGCTACACCACTAAACAAGTTTTGGTGAGTAAGTTTTTTAACTTCCCTGAGGCTTAATTTTATTACTCGAATGGATTGATATAAGAATTATAGTGTTTTGTTGTTGTTGTTGTTGTTTTAAATTTCTTTCCAGCAAATATGTCCTGTGCACATGGCAGGATTGACCATCTCTGCTCTTTTGAAGCTAGGTGTGTTCATATATCTGCTTTGGCTGATGAAATGTAGATAAAAGTGTTATGCATCCACTGCATGATTTGCTACCTCTCTTTCCTTCTGCCATGGTAACTGGCAATGCTCTAGCGTGCTTCGTCATGAGGACCACATAAAGCAGAGCTCCCAGCAAACCTTTGGTGGACATGTAACATGAGAATAAACTTCTATTGTTATCTGCTGCCAAGATTGTGGAAGTATTTGTTATATTGCCATAATTTAGCTTCTCCTGACTGATAACAGTGTTAAATAAAAAAAAAGTCATACATGTTGGTTTTGACTTACATTCACAGTAATTTTCCCTTTCTTTTCTGTTCTCAACCATCTACAATCTAGCATTTTGTCATTTGTCTGTATCTAAATTGTAAGAGTAATAATGTAATTTATGAAATAGTGAAAACTAAATTTATCCACTTTAAAATTTTCAATCCTTGTAAAATTGTGTTGATTCATAAATTCATCACTCAAAGAAAAATAAGACCTGGGGTCTGTCTTTTTTCCTATTATTATGACTAATTTCAAGTCAACTGGAATTGGAGCACATGGTGAATTCTAATCTGTTGGGAGATATTTAACATTATAACTGATTGAGAAACACAACAACTGATGAAGCAGGCCCACAAAATGGTCACTTAGTCACAGTGATGGCCTTTTAAAATTTGTATTATTACATTTTTTTCTGAAATTTTTGCTTGCTAGAAAAATGAAATTTTTATTATTACTCTGGTCACTAATTTGAATTTGACACAAATGTAACAAAGGGCCTTCTTTCTATTTTTGAACTATTAGTTCTTTTAATATTTCATCTACCCTAAGAAGTAAAGTGTTAACCAGCATTTCTTTGACCTTTTTGTTGGGTTATAATTAAATGCCTGGTATTTCTTTTTTCTCCTCACCTTTCTTCCTTCTCTGTAATCCATGTGACAGAACAAGAATCACCAGCTAATCAAAATAGAGACAATTTACAAGTAATGCTTAAACCACTCTTCCTTTGAAGTTTCATAGTAATTATTCTCCATTGTTTCTCCAGCTTTTTCCATTTATATCTTAATTCTATCTTCTAAAGGCAGGTTTTTCCTTCTCTTCCATATTTATGTTGTTTTTAAAATATAACTCAGATTTGAAAATTTTTAATATGTAGGAATTTCTCTTTTCTTAGTCCTTTAGCATATATGAAATCTCTGAAATTCAAGTAGAATAATTGATAAACATTCATTCTTTCAATCAATATTCATTGTAAGCACTTTACCTTGCTTTGAGTACATAGCATTGGAAAAAAATACAAAAATCCGAACCCTCACAGAGCATATAGTTTAGAAGGTAAAGGCAGATAATAAACAAATAAACCAGTATGCCAGAAAGTAACAATATGGAAGAAATTGAATCAGGAAAGGGAGGCAAGAAATATAGGTTGAGGGAAATCTACTACTTTAAATAGAATGTATTAGGAAGCCATTGATGAAATGATGTTTGGGCAGAAACCTCAAGGAGGCAGGGTAAAAGTAATGGGCTATCTGAAAAGAGCTTTAGCACGAAGGAAATAGCAAGTGTAAATGACCACACTGTCAACAGGGAGCGACCCAGCTGATGAAACATTTGCATTCATCCCATATGACTTCCATAGTTACTCTGGGAATCAATATTGAGTGGCAGATGGAAGAGAGAAGAGGGAGAGAACTGCAGAGGAGAATTTATAAATTAAGCCTGGTTATGGAGTACTTCACTTCTTCCTCATTCCATTGGCCAGAACTTAGTCATATGATCACACCTAAGTTCATGGAAGGCTGGGAAATATCTAGCTTAGTGTTCAGGAGGGAAGGGACAGAAGTTTGGTGAATAGATGGGTAGTCTCTGGATTAGTATAAAATCTACTATACTTAAATTTTGATATTATTTATAGTGTGTTCTCCATAAGCACCTAAAATACTGGACACTTCCAATTCGTGATATTATTTTAAAATAAAAATTTTATGATGATCTCTTTTAAAAATCACGCTATTGTTTTAAATGAAGACTGATTCACTATACTGAGCCATGTATTGATGGGAGATGAATCCCCTGGATTGCAAATTTCTAATCAGTGATATCCTGGAAGCCACGTCTCATGATATTGTGGTGTTGACACATGACTCTGCTTAGATTGTACCTTAATGGTAAAAGGAAGCTTCCTCCTTTTGCTCCTACGGTTGAAAAGCAGGGCATTTAAATATACTGTGTCTCCAATACCAGTCAACTTGAAAGGGTAATTTTTCAAAATAAATAAAGCTGCTTGTAGAAAGGGTAAATAGATGGTGACAGATGTTCACTGTCAGTATGTGTATATATAGGTGTGTGTGTATAATATATAAAATATAACAAGTAATATGTAATGTGAAATATGTATATACATAAGGTGTGATAGATGTGTATATATATCCCAGATTTGATTCACATAACAGAAGAAAAAAGCAATAACTTTTATTGAACCTAGCTAGAGTTAATTTAAGATATTAAAATAGTTGTTCCCTGTCAAATCATAATTGACTAAAAATGAAAGAAAATGACTGCAGCATGATCATATCTTTTTTCCAATTATTTTCTCCTTGGCAGTTTAAGTATAAAAACCTTAGAAAATTTATTAAAAGATCAGCCTCAAGTCCAAAAAAAACACACTTCTATTGTACTTTAATTCACTATCTCCTGAAATTCTGGGCAGAATTAAAAGGTCAAGGGAAGATTAAGAGGACAACTTCTGGGGCTGTACTGCCTGAGTTTGAATTCTGACTCCAACATGTATTAGCTAGTTGACCTTGTACAAAATTCTTAATCTCTGTCTCAGTTTCCTTACCTGTACAATAGGGATGAAATTGTATCCATCTCAGGTTTATTATGAAGATAAGTGAGTTAATATATGTCAATTACTTAGAACAACATCTGCTCCATTGAAAGCCCTATGTAAGTCTTAGCTATTTCTGTTAAAGTTTGGTTTCTCAAAACTCTCTAACAATCTGTAAGCCCCTTGAAAGATGGATCATGCCATTTTTATTATTTGTATCATTAATCCTTATAACAATGTCTTGTAAGGTGCTTGCTAAATGTTTCTGAATGAATAATAAAATATTGAGCAAGCAATTAAAAATTTTAGCATTCATACTGTTTCATACACCCTATCCTATATTGAACATTAATTGCTTTTGTTACTTTGTAAATTTATTGTTATTTTTCAATAATAAAGATAAATAATCCTGCTTCTAAAAATTACAGTAGATGCCGGTAATTTTATGTTTTTCAATTGTCTGTCCTTTGCATTATTGGTGAGAGTATAATTGGAATAAACTTTTTGGAGAAAAAATGGCATTATCTTATAAAGTTGACCACTCCTAGTTAGATAGCCAAGTTAACTTCCTGCCTTTTTTTGAACAAGGGACATAAAAACATTCTTAACAACACTCTTCATAATAGCAAATATTGGAAACCTTCTAAATGCATTGGCAGAAGAATGGATACATAAATTGTAGTACAGATGAAATAAAATAGAGTAGTATGGTAGACTATGGCAGTAAGGGTTCCCAATTTTGTTTATTCCTTATTAAATCCTTGTCCTTGTTTAGTACCTTTGCTTACTGACTCTGTGACTTGCTTTGGCCAATAGGACAAAAGCAAATGTGATGCACGCTGAAAAATAAAAAGAGCTTGTTGCTCATGGGAATCCTACAACAACCATTATGTATATAAGTCCAGGCTAGTCAGTTAGAGACACATATCCCAGTTAACACCATCACCTTGAGCAGACAGCCAGCACCTATTAATAGCCAGCACATACCATCAGCCATGTAAGGGATCCATCCCACAATGACCAAGTCCTACCTACAACTAAGAGCTATTTGCAGTTGCATGAATGTGCACAGTGAACCCCACAGAAGTACTCCCCTTTTGAATCCAGCCTAATTTGCTGACTCACTGAATTATAAGCTAATACTTATTAGCTAATTTTTGTGAGCAGTAAAAATAGATGAACAACATTTACATGTAACAACATGGCTGAATTCTAGTGGCATAGTCTTAATTTTTAAAAACAAGTCACAAAGGTTTACATGAAATTAAAAAAAAACATATTTATAAAGATAAATAAGCAAATGCAAACAATATATCACCTAAGCATTTAATAACTGAGCAAAAATTAGCCACAATTTCAGAACAGAAAGATAACTATTAACATTTAGGTATTTCCTTCTATATGTTTTTCCCTATGCATATAGATTATTTGTAAAGATGAACATAATTGAAGAATATGTGCCCATTTTTGCATCTTAACATGTCATTAAAGTTCTCCAAAATAATAAATACTGTTAATAATCAATAATATGAGATAATGCAATGTATCTAATAAATCTCCTGTTTTTAATATTTATGTTATTTAAATTTTTTATTATTAACAATTGAAATGAAAAGTCCCATATATAATTTTTATACTTCTTTGGGTCTCCCACTCACATATAATAACTTCTTAAAAGTAGATATGCTAAATCAAAGTATTCTAAATATTTTTAAAATTAATACACCTCTCCTAATTCCTTTTCCAGAATAGGCAAAAATTTGTATATACCACTAGAAATGTATGAGGTTACATTTGTCATTGAACATTTGAAAGCATTTGGTAATATTTTACTCATAAACTTTGACAATTTATAGGTAAAAATGATACATCACTATTATTTTAATAGTTAAGTTACCAGCTGAACTTGAAACTTTATTCGTCATTTTTATTTTCACATCTCTGATCATTTTCCCATGTATTTTACATTAAATACATTCATTCTTTTGACCGTTGATTGGGTTCCACCTTTCTTAATTACAATCACATTCTAGTACTGTCTGTTAGAGATTATACCCTTGTCACCTTGATTGTACTTGAGCATTTCTGTAGTTCTCTGCAGATATTTAAAAATGGTATTTTACTGATGATTAACCTTTTCTTTTATAAGTATTTATAATTCATATATTTGTATAGTTAGTTTTATCCTTCAGAAGTCCAAAAATACCTTGAGATTACTGATTTTGAGTTGATTCTTAATAATTATATAGGCACAATTCTTTCTAAAATCAAAGGGCAACTACAATATTTGTTACTATAGGTAAATTTTTATGCCTTACACAAATGTACAAAAGTGATAAGACAATTTGGAAGATAGGTTTTAGAAGGAAATTTATATTATTTTTCCCCTACATATAATCTGTTACTTGAGCTAAGGATTTGTCAATTGTAGAATAAAATAAGGATAATCACAGACAGTATACCATTTGAACATTTTAAATAAATGAAGTGTGGGTTCAAGATCATAGTTTAATCATAATATCAAGCTAAAGGAATTGACCAGTGGGGAAGACAGAGATGGTGGGCTAAGGAGCCTCCACCTAAACAACTATTAAGCAAGCAGGGACTATCTGAAACAACTATTTCAAAACTCTGGAGTCCAGTAGAACACTGGATAGCATCTAGGGAAATGCTGGAGGAAGAAGCTGGGAAATTACAGTAAATTGCTCTCTCAGCCTCACAGTTACAGGTGCCCATCCCCCACTCACATGGCAGGCAGCAATGAGATTCAGTCCCTGCTGTAGCTTGCTTGTGCCAGAGAGAGACATAAAAATTCACTTCCCCAACTGTTTTTGATTAGTTACTTTGGATTGCTGGGGCCCAGCTCTGAGGGAGGTCATTGCTCCAATCCACCCCATACAAAGGTAGCAGAGGAGACATAAAGGCAATAGGTTCCTTGAAGGATACTTGAAGATCTGTATTGGCTAGGAAATAACCAAGGCAAGAAAGTACAGCTTTGGAGAGCCATGGGAGAAGCTCCTGGTACCCTTCCTGGCCTCTCCCTCATCCCCTCCCAGGGCAGTTTAGAGCCAACCACTGCTCCCTTTGTAAGTCTCTGGCCTGGTTCCAATGGGAATTATGACTAAGGAAACAATTCTCTGATATGCCATCCTCTCTCCCAGAATTGCCCTCCAGGCAAAAGCGGCTTAAGTCAAAGAAAGCAGTGTATGAAACAACTGAGGCAGATGGCCTGGGCAAAGGCTTACCCACTTTAAGTCCTGCAGTAGAAGATCCTGGAGAGGGAAAAGGTCTGTTTCCGGGAAGGAGAGGGGACATATAAATTTCTGAAACAGCGAACTCATATGGGAACAGGCAAGCACAAGTCCAGGATGAAAAAAAGCCCAGAAAAGAGAGGAAAGATCCTGGATTTTGATTTGCTTTGGGCAGACCTTCCTGATATGTCAAAAAATCTGTCATGTCACAAGCTGTTTACAAAACCGAGAAACTGAAACAGGGAATAATTCACAGGGTAACATTTTAAACTGTTAAAATTTATAGTGTGCAATAAAAGATTAGAAGACAAGTAGAAAACCAGGAAATGATGACCCATCAAAGGTAAGTGGATAAAAATTCAGAAAATATCAATTAAGAAGACCAGACTGTGAACTTAACAGAAAAAGACTTTTAAAAATGATCTTTAATATGCTCAAGGAGATAAAGGAAAATAGAGAGAAAGAAATAAAGGGTATTAGGAAAAGTCAATATGCTTATAGAGGTGAAGGAAAATACAAAGATCAAACTAAAGGATAACAGGAAAACAATTAATGAACAATATGGAAATCACAAGAAAAAGACAGACATTTTAAAAGGAACCAAATAGAACACTAGGGGTTGACAATCACAATAACTGAAGTGAACAAATTCCCAAGAGAGTTTCAACAACAGATTGGAGCTGGAAGAGGAAAGAATCAGTGAACACAAAAACAAGGCAATTGAAATGAGTCAGACTGACTCAGTAGCAAAAAGAAATAAGAATTATAAAAAGTGTAAATAGCCTTAGACACCTCCAGGAAACCATCAAGCATATCAATATATGCATTAAGAGAGTCCTGGACTGATAAGAAAGAGAGAAAGGAGCAAATAATATTCAAAGAAATAATAACAGAAAACTTCCCAGACTTAGCAAGATGAGAATATGTATATCCACGAAGTCCAGAGAACACCAAAAGTGATAAACATGAAAAAAAACATGCCCTAGCACATACTGATAAACTTTCAAATGCAAATGACAAGGAGAGAGTTCTGAAAGTTGTAAGAGAAAAGCAGCATTTTAAGTACCAGGGAGTTCCAATTAGATTAAGTGCCAAATTCTCACCAAAACCCATGGAGGCAAGAAAGCAGTGGCTTGAAATACTTAAAGTGTTGAAAGGAAACAATTATCAACTACGACAGTTTGAAGCTGGGTGAACCCCAGAAAATCCTGTTCTTAAAGCTAATCCATTTCTGTGCATGAAAACCTATCTTATATGGGACCATTTGGTTAGATTTAGTTAAGGGACCTTCCTTTTGATATGATCACTTCAGTACAGTAAGATCCTCTTACTGGAGTCATTTATAAATGGAGGAATAAAAAGCCACAGAGGAAAAATAAAAAAACTGCAGAGACAGAGAGAAGTTTCCAGAAGTTGAAATCAACAAACCCAGGAGAAAAAAATGCCACAGAATGAGTAGCCCAAAACTGAAAGCAATGAGGCCCACAGGAGAGGGAAGAGATGACTGGATCCTGCCATGTGCCTGATTACCCACAGCTGCAGCTTGGTGAGAAAGCATCTCTGATAATGCTTTGATTTGGACACTTTCAAAGCCTCAGAACTGAAAGCTTTTAACCTAATAAATTCTCATTGCAAATGCCAACTCATTTCTGATATATGATTCCAGCAACTTTTAGCAAATTAAAACACCAACCAAGACTTTTATATCTAGTGAGACATTCTTTAAAAAATGAAGGTGAGATGGGGCAAGATGGCAGCAGAGTAAGTAGCTCCAAGAGTCAGCACATTGTACAGAGCAGTTAGTAATCACCCAAAGCTATATAAAGCACCTGTTTGGGGGACCCAGAAGACCAGAAGAGCATCCTGCAATGTCTTTGAAAGAATGGAAGGAGGAGACAGCCCATCTGCTGTGAAGTTGCATGAGAAGAGCACTCCACACCATGGAGGTCAGTGCCTATCCTTCACTGGCAAAACAAATTGCTCTGGGAGCTATTTTGTGGCTGGAGTTGGAAGCTCCATTTCTCAAAAATGGGGGAGGAAGAGACAATTGGCCACCAACTTCAGCTACTGATGAGTAAATTAGGTTGGCTAAAGTATAATCCTAAGAACAGTTAAAGTTTGAACTTTTCCAAGTTGGAAATAGGCCAGTAGGTGGCATTTTAACTCCACCTCATCCCTGGCAAGGGAGGAGGGCCACCAGTGCTACATCAGTCTACCTGGACAACTGTGGTCATTTTGAACCTTCATAGCATAGACAGCTGCTCACACCTGTAGCTCCATCACCATCCCAGGTAGGGGAGTAAGGGGCATGAAGCTTCATTAGTCTCTTTGAGCAACTGCAGGTGGTCTTGGCCTGCATGGCTTGGATTATTACACATGGCTGCAGCTCTGTCCCTACATGTGGCAGAGAAGAAAGTTGGGAGAAGCTTCATCAGTTCCTGGGGCAATTCGGGCAGGTTCAACCTGCATAGCTTGCAGGAACACCTACATCCTTGGTTCCTACTACATAACCAGCAATGGAGAAAGGTCAAGAAAGCCCTAAATGAAAGAAAGAGACTGTGCCCAGGATAAATACATATAGTGAACCAGATGCCAAGACACTACCAAAAAATTACAATCCATACCAAGAAACAGGAAGATATGGTCCAGGTAAAAGAAAAAGGTAAACTTTCAGATGACTTAAAGGAGTTGAGAAAACTAATCATAGATGTTCAAACAAATCTTCTTAATAAATTCAATGAGATGGTTAAAGAGATTAAGGATATTAAGGAGACATTGGGTGAGCACAAAGAAGAATTTGAAAGTATACACAGGAAAACAGAAGATCTTATGGGAATGAAAGACACAATAAATGAAATTAAAAATAAATTTGAGGCATATAACAACAGATTTGAAGAGGCAGAAGAAAGGATTGATGAGTTTGAAGACATGCCCTCTGAAAGTGAACATATAAAAGATGAAGAAAAGAATGGAAAAGGTTGAACAGATCTCAGGGAACTAAATGACAGGAAGAGACAGGCAAACATACATATCATGGGTGTCCCAGAAGGAGAAGAGAAGGGAAAAGGGGCAGAAGGAATGTTTGAAGAAATAATGTTAGAAAAATTCCCAACCCTATTGAAGGACATAGAAATCTGTGTCCAAGAAGCACAAAATACTTCCCTCTGAATTAATCTGAATAGACCAACTCCAAGACACATACTAATCAGAATGTCAAATGCCAAAGACAAAGAGAGAATCCTGAGAGCAGCAAGAGAAAAGTGATGCATAACATGTAAGTGATACCCAATAAGATTAAATGCTGATTTTTCATCAGAAACCATGGAAGCAAGAAGACAGT
>PVKH010043714.1:0-10684 GCA_004027955.1 Chaetophractus vellerosus | reverse complement strand
TGAATCACAAGTCTATAGCAGGACACCAACAAGTCCATTCTAGTCCATAGTTCTTCCCTCAATCCCAAGGAGTCTGGGATGGTAATGTCCCCTCCACCACCAAGTGAGGGGAGTCTTATATTCCATGGATAGGATGGAAGAGTTGTCCTGCCTGTAGCTGCAGTCTCTCTCCATTCCCCAGGATAGCCTTCGTCAATCATCATCTCCCCACTAGGTGTCCTGGATGAGTCCATTGAGTTGTAGAGTAGGAGTTGTAGGTCCACAGAGCCTCTGGACCCAGTTGACACATGGACAGCCCATAGGTTCTGGTCTCTGGAAGTACACCTAAAACTCTGGCATCAAATACAGGTTTGAATAGAAGAGACCAATGGACCATGAGCAGTGAAGGCATATTTCAGTCAGTCTTGTCACTCTCAAGAGCAAGGGTTCCAAATTAGGGCCCACTATTAAGGCACCAAACTTTGGGGATATCTGCCCTGATATAGGACCTGGATATCTCCAAAGCCCTCAGAAGGCCCTCTGTTTGGGGTGATATCCATATTGGAAGCCTAGGAGGTCCTACTGGGTTGTGCATAAGTGTTACCTCTGGGTTGACCTCCCAACTCACTTTGAAGTCTCTTAGCCCTATGAACTCATTTGTCTTTACCATTTACCACTTTTATTTGGAGTCTTTTTCCAGTCATTCTGCCCATTGGCATTTGCTAGTAATCCCTCATTGCCAGGGAGGCTCATCCCCAGGAGTCATGTATCACACTAAGCAGAAGATAATGCATTCATATGCTGAGTTTGCCTTAGAGAGAGGCCACATTTAAGCAACAAGGAGGTTCTTAAGAGGCAACTCTTAGGCACCACTTGAACTAGGCTATTTCAACTTCAACAGCAATGACTCATAAGGCTAGCCATCAATAACAAGGGCCCATCAATGGATCATCTTCCCTGCCACCGCCCACTCATTTTGTGCATGCCACTTTGGTAACAAAGTTTTATTTTCTGACATAAATGAATTTAAATTTAATTTACTAGCTATGCTGTTTATCTAGAAGTCATTTGATTTTGAAATTATTTTTAAAATTCCATTGCCTTTTAAGCTTGATGGCTTTAAAAAGATTTTAAATAGATGAAGATAGAGTTTGTATTATTTTGAAGAGAGAGTGAGTCCAGAAATTTGCATGTGGCAATGAGATTTTATATATCATCCAGTGGCTTAGTGTGTGGAATCAGAGAAATCTTGGCTCTGTTAACTAACTATGTGACCTTTGTCAAATTATATATCAAGCTTGGCATGCGTTTTCTCATGTATAAAAGGACTCAAAATTATTTAGTTTGCATATTGCTCTATAAATTATATAAAAGAATGTCCAAAAAATTCTTCACCCTAATAACCACTTAACAATATATGTGTTTTTATGGATGTCTGTTACTTTATGATGTCAGGCTATATGAGAGTTGAGGAAATGGTTTTATTTGAGTCTTTCAGATTGATCATGTTTGTTTTATTTTTATATTTATGATCTAAATTTTTCTCCTTTATTTCTCCTCTTAAAGTGACACAACAAATTTAATAGTCCTGAAATATCAATTAACAGGAATACCTGATTTCATAGAAGAATGAGTGAAATGGCTAAACTCCATATACTTTCTTTACTATATTTTCACTCTCTTTACTATATTTTCATATAGAGAATTTCTGTAGTGGGACATAATTTGTTAAAATATTTGCCTTTATATGTGACCAACATCTTCATCTACATAGAAGGTCAATGACCAAGAAGTGCCAGAAAATTATATTATCAAGAGGATCAGAAATATTTAAGTAAAACATATTATTATTTCACTGACATATCCATAAACAGGATGTGGTGACAGAGAATAATTTTTTGATCCCTTTTAGCATAGAATATTTGTTTTCTTGGATTTATTTTTAATAGAATATTTAATATATATTTACTTTCATATAAGAAACATATATATATAAAACTTAAAGAAAAAGAACTTTAGTTCTGGTTTAAGGCCCATTCATTGTTCAGTGCTTTGATAATAAATAATTGATTTTTTAACTTTCTATTTATTTATTTTAGATAAATAGAATTTGAACATGGTATTTCAATTTTGTGCAGCCTTCACATATAATAAAAAATTTAATATAATACAAATATTTCAATGCATCTCAGAAATAAACATGATGACATGTTTATGAAGTTCAATAGGATATGCCTGAAAATTTGGGTCATTATTAGTTATTCTTTTGGTTTGGAAAGACAAAGTTAATTTTCCAAGTTCACACTCTCAGTAGGTGCTAAATCAGACATGTTACTACATGATTATAGATGCTCTTAATTTTCCACAATGTTGTCTTCTCTCAACATGCCAGTGAAATGAAGGCTAGAGTTGTAATGTTGCTGAAATTTCCCCCGTGTGTGTTAATCAAATGTATTATGTAATGGATTCCTTTAGTAGACTACTTATTGATACTTTTTTCAAAATTTGTTTCATAATTTTATTTCCTTTCTCTGTATTTCTTATCTTCCTAATTCTTGTTTTATCCCTAACATTTTTCCATAAATATTTATGTATATAGTCCATGGATTATTGTAAGAGAGAGAGTGAGAGAAAAATATAGGGAGATAAAAGTTGGAATAGATAAAAAGATAATGAGGAATTTTTTTAACAGAAATGTATTTTTGCTATGTCCAATTATATATTAATACATACTTATATTCTTATTTGAAACCTTCATAAGTAATTTTATCATAGCCACTTAAACTATGTTAGATATTTTAAGATTTCTTTTTGTGTGTTTTTTCATGAAACAATGTATGTTGCCTGAATGTATACAGAAATTAGAATTTAGCTTAATTATACATTTTTACTCCAGAATTTTCTCAGTCAAATGAACATATTTTTTCTCTAACCCCATAATTATGAATCTATTTATTCTATTTATTAGAAAAATCTTTCACTTAGATCTGTGAGAGCCTTTCTTTAAAAAAATGATGATTTTCTTCTCATTCTTGTAATTTTAAGATGATTTTCACATTCTCTTCTAGACACATGAACATCTGAATATGAAAAAACCTTAGTGTGTTTCATGTTATGGATATATATCATTGGTATATATATCCATATATAAAAATCAGCCTGGCCCAATGTATGGCACATGCTTAAGTCCTTTAAACCCTGGGGAAAAAAAACAGGGGCCAATGAATTAATAACAATTTAAACACCTTGGTCTATCATACACTGAAAGAAAAACAAAATTTACAGTGCTGAAAATTTGCTCTTATATAAGGATACCGTATTTAATTGTTTTCAGTTCATATATAGATGCCTTTTAACATTTTTTTTTAATCTTCACTATTCATTGAATAAGAAACAGTCTGGGGGCATTAGGAAGAATTCCAAAAATCAAATACAACTTGTTGCAAATTTGATAATTTATTTCTTTCAGGAGTAGCTCTTAAAAACAATGACATGATCATTGGGAAATGTTTATTTCATAGTTATTTAGAGATTACATAAGTAATTATAATTATTAATGAAATGGCCATGCTTTCTTTTTGACAAAAATGTTTCTCAAAATCTTTCATAATTTTAGCAAATGTTTCACAATAATGCAAGGTGGTGGTGGTGGGGTGATGTAGGATACTCCTGTATGATGTTATGCAGGTTTATTTTGTAAGTTCGCTACTTTTACTATATACTTATTGTTTATGTATGTTCATGTTTGAATGATATACATCAATAATTTTTTTTAAAAATCCCATTGAAGGAGTTTTCAGGGACAATGAGCATATGAATAGAAAATCACCATGGCTTATCATTAAGTTAAAATTTGAATAACATCAATAAGGGTAAAAAGCTGCAACTGCCAAAATGGCAACTTATTGATATGAATTTTGAGAAAGAAAACAGGGGAAAACAAGATATTTCACTGCTTTCTTTTACAAACACCTACCTCCAGAACACTTTCTGCAGCACTGTTCACCACTATTCCTGAAGGAATGTTTCCTAATGGAAACATTATTGCCAGGAAAGAGCACAAAAGAGTTTATTATGAAGGGCTTTCTGGTAAGACAAGTTGAAATGTGAGTATAATTTATGTTAATTTGTTATCATCTGGAAACTGTTAAATTACACAATTTTCAGATCTGTTTCTTATTCAAATTTAATACAATTTTGTGATGTGAATGTGTTGGCACACATTTTATAATTACAATTTGCATTTCATGTATATTGTAGCACATGTTGACCTGGTATTCAGATGTGTCCTTTCCACTGTAATGTTTTTGGATTTAAAAATCCCAATATTCATTTGTGCTTGCACTAAAATTTAAGATAATGTAATGTGAAAACAAGATATAAAAACTGATAAGAAATGAATTGGAAATAAGTATTTATAGTTGCAGGATTTTTTCTGTGTGTGTGTGTTTTATTTTTTAAGATATATTCAGCCAACAAGTGTATGATAACATATTTTCCATTAAATTACACCGGGAAATTCATCCACATGGACACAAGTTAATTGTTACTGCTGATCACATCAAAGCTTTGGATTGCATTATTCCCTTCCAAGAAACAAAGATGAGGACATAATTGAGTGGTCTCTATTTTCACAGGATAGTGACTGGAAGACTTATAAATATAAACTGAAATGTCAGAGTTGCCATTAGATTTGGATACATACAGGATTCAGATGAAAAAATATGACTGAATTCACTATGTTTATATTGATGGGCTTCACGGATGAGTTTGAACTGCAAATCTTCCTGTTTTTTTATTTCTAGCAATTTAACTCTTTACTCTGGTAGGAAATTCAGGACTGGTTGTATTGGTCAATGGGGACTCCCGGCTCCACAATACCATGTACTATTTTCTGAGTATGTTGTCATTCATGGATGCCTGCTATTCTTCCGTTGTCACCCCAAAAATGCTAGTTAATTTCCTGGCAAAAAATAAAGCCATGTCATTTCTTGGTTGTGCAACACAGATGCTTCTTTTTGTTAGTTTTGGGACCACAGAATGCTTTCTTTTGGCTGCAATGGCTTATGATCATTATATAGCAATCTACAACCCACTGCTGTATTCAGTTAACATGTCATCACGTATCTATGTGCTACTCATTGTTTCTTATGTTAGAGGTTTTTGCATGTTACTTTACGTACAGTGGCTGCTTTTAGCCTATCCTTCTGTACATCCAGTGAAATTAGGCATGTCTTTTGTGACATGCCTCCACTCCTAGCTATTTCTTGTTCTGATACTCGCATCAAACAGCTTCTACTGTTCTACCCTGTGGGTTTTATTGAGAAAGCGACTGTACTATTGTCTTGATCACCTATGCTTTCATTCTTTTGGCCATTCTGAGGATGTGTTCTGCTGAAACGAGATGAAAAACCTTTTCCACCTGTGGCTCACACCTAACTGGAGTGCCAACTTACAATGGGACTATCCTTTTCACATATGTGAGACCACGTTCCAGTCACACTTTGGACCATGATATGATAGTGTCTATATTTTACACTCTTGTGATTCCCATACTGAATCCCATCATTTACAGTTTGAGGAACAAAGATGTTAAAGAAGCAACAGAAACAATTGTTTGAGAGAAATTGTTTTATAAATTAAATACATTATTACTATTGAGTAAAACCTGAGATAATATCAGATATCAATCCATATTTCTATAGTCAGAAACTAAACTGAGCAAACTGTCTTATTTCAAGTTAATAGCATTGGCATGTCTTAAAATATTTCCAAATAAAGCATTAATCTGCTCTCTAATGAAGCATTTTTCATGTAAAAATAAATTGCATCATCTGTCTGCTAGTAATTATGTTCAAACTGTTCTTTATTAAAATTCATTGATTAAATTATAATGGTATTGTTTGTGTAATTTGCTTTTTATTTACTATGATTACCCAGGTATCATCAGAGTTGACAGCTTGACATAACCTTACATGGCTTATGATAAATCCTCAGACTCAAGTGATGTGGATTCCCCCTCTGGAATCCCTGTGAAGGACTCCCTAATATTACCTCACTTGTTTTATGTGCCCTTACACTCTCAGACCCATCCAGTCCTCTGGGCATGCCTTTTGTACTCTGGATCAACACAATAAATATTCATCCCATTATTTCCTTCCCACTACCGAATTACAGAAATTGATTGGATCCATTCTAAATCTCTTAAAAATTATATTGAAATAGGATGTTAATATTTATTTTATTGAGTGTATAATTAAGGCTTGGGAAAAATATATATATAGTTTAAAGAATAACTGACACCTAGCTATTATTACAAGATCTAAAAGGCTACCTAGGCTACTATTATGAGTTCCTTTAAAGCAGATTCTTTCTTATTTCCTACCTCTGCCTTTGTTTTCTACTTTTAGGAAGTGAACTTGCATTTGTCATCATTCCTCAGCACTTACATCCAATGAGCAAAGCCCTGAGAAATTACCTCATGTTATGTGAACCCAGAACTGCTTCTCCCTTATTTATCCTGCTTAGTTTATTTTTGCACTCAGATTTGTTTATTGGAAGGGATATTAGGGGTAGAAATTTACTTAAAAAGTAGAATTTTCCCAGCTGGTATCCTTATGATGTGAGTCCACCATATCAATCCCATGAAAACAAGGAAATCAAAGAGCTAAATGTTAAGTGTGAATTTGAGATCCAATCAAATAATTTCAGGAACTCAGTCTCTAATTTAATCAGATGTGCAAAGAGAGCTCATATCCTTTGGAACAAACCCATTTGATAGCACTGTGATTGAAATCTACTAAAAAATTTCTCTTGACAAAATAAATGAAACACTGACTATATTGTAGATGTCATATTGACACAAAGAAATTGAGTATTTGAAACCACAGCACCTTAATGTTTACTTTCATTATGATTATGATCTTTTGAGGTGATTTTTCTGGTATAATGGAATAAATTACATGAAAAGTATTTCTACTTATCTATCTCTTGCAAAAATTAAAATGTTTTCCACATTCCAGGATAATTTTATGGCTTTCTACAGTTCCAATCAAATTTTCAAATTATTAAAACAAAGTGTTAGTCATGGTTGTATCTTGGTTTATCAGTGTAATTGCTCTTTGAAATATGCAAAATAATCTTTCTTTGAGAAAGAAAGAGATCAGTCAGAGGACTTGGGTTGAACTCACTTTTGCCTATAAAATCAGTACAAATTGAACAATAAATCAGTCCAAAAATGAGGCATTTTTATTTCAAGTTAATGTAAATGAAAATTGCACTGTCCCATTTTTTTCTTTTAGTAAAGTAGAAACCAAATGTTGAGAACAATCACCCATGATTTTGTGTTCTTCAGGCAAATATGGAAAAATGAAAAATATACCCTAAAGTTGATAACTTTTCAATCTTTTTATCTATGCTCAATTATCTTTCCCTCAAGAAAGAATTATGTGGTCCACTGCTCATACTAGACCTCTCTATTTTACAATTTAACACAAAAATTATCAAATAATTTTTGATATGGAAGTTTGACTTCTATCTTGATCTAACACTACACTGGCACAATAACTTATATAAAGGCAGGAATTTGTCTGTCCATACAACTGTATCCTCAGAGCATGGCATAGTTTCTGTTACATATAGTTTGCTTAAAAAATATATTTTTAATGAGTGATGTGTCAAGAAATGAGTCAAAATTTTGCATTTTTATGTAGTTTATTAGTTATGGGGCAATATATAAATATTTTATTTATTATAGCTCTTATATCTTCATAACAACTCTAAAATATGAATCTATTCATACCTGACATCAAAGATCACAATTGAGAAAACAGGCATATAAACTTTCAGTAATATGCTCAAGAACACATTACTCATGTAAATGATACCAGCATTCAAAACTAAGTTTCCTGATGACAGAATCCTTACTTTTAAGCATTTCAGTATATAGAATGCAAGAATAAAGAAAACTTTTTCTTTATTCTTACTTATGAAGTAATGAAGGTCTTTATTAACTCCAAAGTAGAGATACAAGAGAAAGGAATGTTTTTAAGAATTAGGGAAGAATTGGTTTCCACTGTATTTGGAAAATCATTCAGTTTATTGGTACATATAGAATTGCAGGGTATTTTTCTGGGTGAACAATAAGCTGAAGACAAAGGATAGAAGTAAAAATAGAAGAAGGTGGAGGATGAAGAGGAAGAGGGTGAGGAGCCAGAGGAGGAGACATTTAAAGAGAAGAAGGGGGAAAGGAGAAAGAAGTGGAGGAAGAAGGTGAAAAAGGAGAACATCGGAAACGTAAAGTAGATGAAATAAATTATAACTATACTGACTCAGGTTTCATTACATTTTCAAGGTACAGAATAAGAATCTCAGGAAGACATTACAAAGGCAAGGGTTGACTTTTCCAGAAGGAGATATTTGAAGCCACTGCACTTGATTCAATTTTTAAAAGAATATAGACTGCCCACTTCTCTTTAGGATGAAGAAATCTGCAAATCACCCCCCCACCCACACACACAAACATTGCAACAACCTAACAATTTTTTAAAAGCCAGATAATCTTAGAAAAAATCAATGTTTTTCATGAGGCCACCAGAAAGCTGAGTTTGCAAACATTTGAGTAATCTGAATTCCAAGAAAGGACAAGAACCTCAGAGGAGATGGTATAATTGAACTGTTTCACCCTTGTTAGAAGATGGGAGAAACAAGTGCCCATAGTATAAGCAGGTAGGAAGAAATCAGCTAAATTTTAATGAATAGTTAAAGCTAAGTGTGAGCTAAAGTGTCAGTTGGTAAAAGCAGAAAAACTAGAATCAAGGGGTTTGCTTTCACTCAGTGTCTTCCTGGCAAGTGTCTACAAAGTGTTCATGGGAATGCCTGGGGATAGACTGGGAGATCTCCTGACAAGTTCATTGTACAATGCATAAAATAACAAATATCCTCCTCTGTTACAAAATAAAGGACTTTTAATATTTTTCCAACTACAGATTTAACCTTTATTTAGACTGTACTGATAGATAAGATAGATTGAGATACTTAATCATAGAATTGCTCCTGATTTCTGTCTGAATCCAATATATAGCAGATTCCTGCTTTCTTATTTCCTCCCCCTAAGTTTCTAGCCAAAGCATAAATCCTGTCATAGGTCCTTTCTCATAACCTCTTATTTGAATATTGCACATTTCTCTATGGCTTGTGTTCTTCCTCATGGCATTGAGTAATAAAGCCAAGTTTTTGAACCACAGATATTCTTTGTGGACTTTGGCTAAAGAGCAGTGACAATTACTAGTTAAAAATATCTAGTGGAGAGGATAAACAACATGCACAAGTACATAAGATATTTCATCAGACAGATACTATAAGGAAGAATCCAATAAAATGGAAAAAATAGAATTTTAACATGTACACACACCCAAGCAAAATATCAGAAACAAAGAATCTCTTCAACAGAGTCATCAGTAAAGTGAGTACAGCTGAGAAAAGTATCAATGAAATTGAAGGTGAGTAAATAGGAATTAACCAAAGAGAAAGTTAAAGAAAAACCAAAAGTAGGAAAAAATTATCCAAGAGCTGTGGGGCAATATCAAACAGTTTAATATATAAGTAGCTAGAGTTCAAAAACAGCAATAGAGAGGGAATGGAGCAGAAACAATATTTAAAGAGATAATGGCCAAGACTTTCCCCCAAAATAAGGAAAGACATCAATATATTGCCATGAATGTCAGCAAACCCCAGAATGGATAAATATAAAAGCAAATCACCTGGCCATAAAACATATCTAGATTCATAGATAAACTGCTAAAAAATGAAGGTAAGTATACAATTATGAAGGCAGTTGGGAAAATACAATTCACATACAAAAGGAAAAAAAAACCATAATTATTATAAGAAATTTGCCATCTACATGACACATGCCAGAAGAAATGGAAACATATAAAGAACTGAAAGATAAAAACTCCTTCCAAGGGGCGGATGTGCCTCAAATGGTTGGGTGTCCTTCTCCCATATGGAGGGCCTGGGCTTGATCCCCAGGACCTCCCTGTAAAAATAAAGAAAAAATTAGAAGACATGCTGGCTGCCAGGTTCCTTGCATGTGTGCATGCTGTCAAGCCCTGTGAGCAGGTTAGCCCCCTAGACACCATGCATGGGTGCACAGTTAGGCCCCGCCAAGCTATGCAGCAAGATGGTGACAAAACAGGGCAGTGACACAAAGGCAAGATGCACTGAAAAACCAGGAACTAAGGTGGTGCAGTCAGTAGGATGCCTCTCCCCACATCAGAGTTTCCCAAGATCGAAACCCAGTGAAGACAGCAGGAGAAGGATGAAAAGAGAGGGCAGGAAACAGACACAGAGAATTGCCCAGCAAATGGACACAAAAACAGCAAAAAAAAAAAAAAAACACAAAAAAAAAACCCAGGGGAAGAGGGGGAGGTAAAAATGGTTAAAAGTAAATAAATAAATCTTAATAAAAAATCATTCCAGAATTCGATACCCACTGAAAATAATGTTGAAATATAAACACAAAATACAGACTTTTTAGGAAAATTAGCAAACACATACACATACATATAAACAGAGAAATGATTTTTTGCCAGCAGACTTGTCCTTTAAATATTATCCATGCATGTATATGATATCAGTAGGATACTTGGGCTTAAACATAGCCATAAAATGAAAATTAAATATATCAAATAATTGTTTTTTT
>PVKH010043713.1:0-10686 GCA_004027955.1 Chaetophractus vellerosus | reverse complement strand
AGGACATGGAAAGGAGACATTGAAGGAGAAACAGCTTTAAGGAGAAAACACAGAAATTGAGATCTGGAATCAAGAAATCGCCTTGGGCCAAGAAAGGAACCCCACCCATGTGTCCAGAGAGGGTGAGTTTGCCTGGGAAGTTGAAAAGGGTGGATGTTCCCATCCAATGTTCTGGGAGAGTTTTGCCACCCCAGGGTACAGGGAGGGTGGAGCACATTCCTCAAAGATTAGGGTGGTTAAGGTCAGCACCCCATAGGTCTGAGAGGGGTGCTCCTATCACCCATGGATTAGAGAAGGCCAGGTGGTCAACTCATTGCTCTGAGATAGTTGAGCCTGTATGCCAAAGGTTAGGGGGAATGTTGTCTTCACCTCACTGTACTAGCGGTGCTAAGGCTCTAACCCAAAGATTGGGTAAGGTGGGGCAATCACCCCAACCCGCTTGGAGGGTGAGGTCTGAAGCTTGGTCGACACCCAGATGCTTGATGAGGGTGGAACCAAGAAAATGGCTGTTGGGCAAGCCTGTGGAAAGGGTGGGTTCCCATGTGGCCCCAAGGAGAAGAACCCATCATCTTGAAAATAACTCTCAGACTTTGAAATGGAATGGAGGATGCCCTGCAGTTTTGCTGAACTGTAGAGGATCCATGACTAATATTTAACATCACAATTTCTCCTTAAGATAATTTAAATGTGTATTCCTTGTCTTTCCTTTTGTGTATTGGAAACAGTTAAATTGTTTTGTAAGTTTCAGAGTTCTACAGCTAGAAGGGATTTTGCCTGAAGACAAACTATTTCTTTGAACCGATTATATGATTTTGTACTTGCAATTGTTACTGATTTAAGGTTTTTTGAATATTGTAATGTATTTTTGGAATTCAGAGGGTGGAGTGTAATGGTTTGACAGTTTTATTTAATTATGAATTCCAAAAATATAAATTGGATTATGCATGTAAACTGATCTGTTCATCTGGGCATGATTAAGTTATGATTAGGGCATTAACTGCCATGTCAGTGGGACATTGAGCCCTACCCCTCGGTGGGCGTGGTCTCAAGTATAAAAGGCTAGACAAAAGGCAGCAGAGATTTGGAGAAGCAGATTGGAGAAGCAGTTCTGATGTTGGAGTGAGCCGTTCGCCCGATACTCTACAGCTGGCCTTGTGGAGAGACACAACACATAGAGAGCCTCATGGTCTACAGCTGAACTTGTGGAGGAAACAGAAGCTAAGCCCGGAGAGAAACGCAACCCTGGGAAAAGAGGAACCCAGAAGCCTGAACCCTGGAGACGTCGGCAGCTGTCTTGCTCCAACACGTGGACTTTGGTGAGGGAAGAAATTTATGCTTTGAGGCCTGGTAACTGTAACCTTCTACCCCAAATAAATACCCTTTATAGAGACTGACCACTTTTTGGTATATTTCAAAAGGCACCCCTGTGGCTGACTAAAACAGAGACTGAAACAGCCATCAAATAACTCCCCAAAATGAAAAGCTCAGGACCAGGTGCATTCTACCAAGCATTCAAAGAAGATTTAATATCAATCTTACTCAAGCTTTTCCAAAAAATTGAACAGGAAGGAACACTACCAAACTCATTCTATGAAACCAGTATAACCCTGATACCAAAACCAGATAAAGATACTAGGAAAAAAGAAAATTACAGACCCATTTCATAATGAATATGGATGCAAAAATTCTCAAAATACTTGCTAATAGAATCCAACAACACATTAAAAGAATTATTTATCATGATCAAGTAGGTTTTATCCCAGACGTGCAAGGATGGTTCAACACAAGAAAATCAATCAGCATAATACACCACATTAATAAATGAAAGAAGAAAAATCGCATGATCATTTCAGAAATGCATTTGACAAATCCAGCATCCTTTCTTGATAAAAACACTCCAAAAGATAGGAATCAAAGGAAACTTAACATGATAACGGGCATATATGAAAAACCCACAGCTAACATTGTACTCAATGGCATAAGACTGAAAGCTCTCCCACTGAGATCAGGAACAAGACAAAGATGCCCACTGTCACCACTATTGATCAATATTGTGCTAGGGATTCTAGTCAGAGCAATGAGGCAAGGAAAAGAAATAAAATGTGTCCAAATTGGAAAGGAAGAAGTAAAAGTTTCACTATTCGCAGATGATATGATCCTATACCTAGAAAATCATGAAAAAATCGATAACAAAGCTCCTAGAGCTAATAAATTCAGCAGAGTAGCAGGATATAAGATTAATATGCAGAAATCAGTAGTGTTTCTATACACTAGTAATGAGCAACTTGAGGAGGAAGTCAGAAAAAAAATTCCATTTACAATAGCAACAAAAAGAATAAAATATTCAGGAATAAACTTAACCAAGGATGTTAAGCACTTGTATTCAGAAAACTATAATGCATTGCTAAAAGAAATCAAAGAACTAAATAAATGGAAAAGCATTCTGTGTTTAGAGATGATAATCGTTAAAATGTCAATTCCACACAAATTGATATACAAATTCAATGCAATCTCGATAAAAATTCCAACAGCCTTTTTTAAACAGATGGAAAAACACAATTGTCAAATTTATTTGGAAGGTTAAGCTAGAAACATCTTAAAAAGGAAAAAACAAAGTTAGAGGACCCTTACTACCAGACTTTAAATCATATTACCTAGCTTCAGTGGTAAAAACAGCATGGTATGGGCATAAAGATAGACAAATAGACCAATGGAACAAAACTGATGGTTCAGAAACAGACCCTCACATCTATGGTTAAATGATTTTTGACAAGGCTGTCAAGCCCTCCCAGCTGGGTCAAAACGGTCTATTAAACAAATAGTACTGGGAGAACTGGATATCCATACCTAAAAGAAAGAAAGAGGACCCCTATCTCACACCTCAAATTAACTCAAAATGGAACAAAGACCTAAAATTAAAAGAGAACCATAAAACTCCTAGAAGAAAATGTAGGGAAACATCTGCAAGACATGGTGGTAGGTGGGAGTTTCTTAAACCTTAAACTAAAAGCATAAGCAATGAAAGAAAAAATGGATAAATGGGACCTCCTCAAACTTAAACACTTTTGTCCCTCAAAGGACTTTGTCAAGAAGGTAAAATGGCAACCCACTCAATGGGAAAAAAATATTTGAAAACCACTTATCTGATAAGGGTTTGACTGCCATGCTACATAAAGAGATCATACAGCTCAACAATAAAAGATCAATCCAATTAAAAATGGGCCAAAGACTTAGATAGACATTTATCCAAGAGGAACTATAAATGATGAAAAAGTATATGAAAATAAAGTTCAATATCACTATTAGGGAAATGCAATCAAAACTACAATGAGATATCATTTCACACTACATAGAATGGCCATTATGAAAAAAAAAAAGAAAACAAGAAGTGCTGGAGAGGATGTGGAGAAATAGGAACTCCTTCACTGTTGGTGAGAATGTAAAATGGTGCAGCCTCTGCGGAAGACAGTTTGGCGGTTCCTTAGGAAGCTAAATATAGAACTACCATATGATCCGATAATCGCTCTAACAAGAATATATCCAGAAGAACTGAAAACAGTGGTGTGAACAGACATTTGCACACTGATGTTCATAGCAGCATTATTCACAATTGCCAAAAGATCGAAGCAATCCAACTGTCCATCAACCAATGAATGGATAAACAAAATGTGATATATATATATACAATGGAATACTATGCTGCTGTAAAAAGAAATGAAATTGGGACACATGATAAAATGGATTAACCTTGAGGACGTTATGCTAAGTGAAATAAGCCAGACCCAACACGACATATATTGTATGGTCTCACTAATATAAACTAAATCTGAAGAATAAACACATAGAGTTAAAACCTAGACTAAGGGTTACTAGAAGATAGGATAAGAACTGAAAAGGAGTATTGATCCTTAATGTATGAAAAATTTTCAATTAGTTTGACTAAAAGTGTGGAAATGGATAGAATTGATGGTAACACATTATAGTGAATATAACTAACAGGTCTGGTTTATAAATGGGATTGTGGCTGAAAGGCATAGTGTAAGGATGTAAATGTCAACTGAAAGAAGCTAGAGAATAATCTAGGGGCTGTATAACACAGTGATCTCAGTAGTGGATAAGGATTGTGGTTAAAAGTACAAATACAAGAATGTTCTTCTATGAACTAGAACAAATGTATGTCACTATTACGACATGGTAAGAATATAGTGATGCATGGGAAAATACAATTACTATAACTTGTTGCCTATAGTTAACATCAATATTGTAATATTCTTGCATCTCTAAGAAGGTACTATATCAAAAGTAAGGGTCAATAGTAGGGGGGTATGGGATTTTTTCTTTTGGACTAAGGAAAACATTCAAAGGTTTACTGGGGCAATGACTGCAGAACTCTGTGATAAAAGTGAGAGCCAATGAGTGTACACTTTGGATAGAATGTACAGGGCATAGGACTGTATAAAACAGTGAACCACGTGTGGAAGATGGACTGTGGTTAGTAGTACAAATATGAGAGTGTTCTCTCATGAATTATAATAAATGCACAATACTAATACATAGTGTTATTAATAGGGGGTGTATGCGTTGCAATGGGGGATATAGGCCATTTTATACCATCACGAATTATGCAGAACTGTGTGGGAGAGAGTGTGGTCTACAGTCTGAACTGTGGTCCATGCTTGGTGGCAAAGCCCCAAAATGTGTATATCTATTGCAGGTGATATGCCACACTGATGAAGGATATATATGTGGGAGGTTGTAGAAGGCGTGGGAGGTGGGACATATGGGTACCCCTAAAATTTCTGTGTAACATTTATATAATCGATGTATCCTAAAAAAAAAATTGATTTAAAATTTTTAAAAAATAAAAAATTAAATAGGGGGTGTATGGAAAAAATATACCAAGTGTGTGCTATAGACCATAGTTAGTAGTAATAGTCTGATCATGTTCTCTCATAATCTTCCACAACAAGGTAAGGTTTTGATGGAGGGGTGATGTACAGGAATTCTGTACATTATGCATGATTGTTTTGTAAGCTCACAACTTCGTTAATTAAAAAAATGAAAAAAAAAAGAGTAAATGCCCTGAGAAGTTAGTATGGCTTGGAGAGATTAGGAAATATTTCTTACAGAAATGCTGAGCCTTAAAAAAAAAAAAAATAGAAAAAACAGCCTTAAAAAAATTGGCAGAATTTGGGTTAAATGTAGAAGAGAGGGTGTCGTAGTTTGCCAAAGACCACAAAGCAAAAATACCAGAAATGGGTTGGCTTTTATAAAGGGTATTTATTTGGGGTAAAAGCTTACAGTTCTGAGGCTGTGAAAATGTCCAAATCAAGGCATCATCAGGGCTTTCTCACCAAAGGTTGGCTGCTAGCAGATCCTGAAACCCTGCCATGTGGTTGGGCAAGACAGCGGTTCTGCTGACCTCTCTCTACTTTCTCCTGGAACTCATCTATGGGTGATCAGACATCTCTCCCTGGGCATCATCTCCTTGAGCCTCTCAGGGCTTCTCTGTCTTTCTGCAGCTGCAGGCGAACCTGGAGTCCTCTCTCTCACATGGCCAGGTCAAAATGGCAGAGCTCCCTTTACTGTGTCTCTTCTGTGTGTTCTCAGTTTATATAAGACCCAGCAAGAGGGCAGAGTCGCAACCTGAATCATGCCTCACTGACATAGTCCAATCAAAAGCAATCTAATCAAATGATCTAATCAAGGCCCTTTAAAAGAATGTAATACAATCAAAAGGTCTCACACCCACAGGAATGGATTAGTTCAAAAACATAATCTTTTCTCAGATTCACAAAAGAACTTTAAATTGTTACAGAGAATATATATTCCAAGGGAAGAGAGTACAAGGTATTGGGGGCCATCAATGAAAATAAAAAATAAGACTGGAAGGAAGTCTCAAGTAACAGACTATGAGGACTCCAAATACAGGGATAAGTTTGTGTTAAAATTAGAATTGCCCACTGGGGGTGGGCAAAGAAGGAGGGGGAAAGCTGGAAGAGAAGCTTGTGAAGGGGTTCTAACACTAAAAACTTATTTTTAAGTTAAAGGTGGGACACACTGTATAAACTAGTATTTTTAAAAGAACAGGCATTAGGATGGATGGGCTGGAGAGAGGGAGCACAAGAGACAAGACAGAAGGTGGCAACTAAACAGTAAGCCGGCACGAGGCAGAGTTAGAGCAGCACCACTGGTAAGAGCAGAAGGGGAAAGATTTGATAGGCAATGCAGAAAGAGAACTTGAGACTGAATGAATGAGTTTAAAACAGAATATAGTTTCAATTAGTCCTATGGATATATGTTCAATAAACGAAATATCAAGGTAAACATTCACAGAAAGCAAAAGGTAATGTATAATTATACTTCTTCCTAGAATAAAGAAAGCTGCAAAGAGTATTGCTCCCACACTCACCAAAAGAAAAAGCCAGATAAACAACAAAATTCATAATCTTTCTTGAAGCCATCAGAGACCTGAGGTCTGAGGGCAACCAAATCAAATGAAATCTAAGGAAATGCAGGAACCTTCAAGGAGAGAAAGGACATGAATACTGGCTCATCTGTATGTGGCACAACATGAAGAGATAAATGCAGGGAACCCTAAAAAGTGATAAGAATTCAGCTAAAATGTTCAAAGAATGCTGACAAAAAATAAATTTATTAATAAATAAATAATATATATTATATTTACATAATAAATATAAAGACATAAATAGGTAAAAAGTAAAATGATGGAAAAATGTATACAATGTAAACATTAATCAAAAGAAAGACAAAATGGTTTTATGGACATAACACAATTCAGAACAAAAAATATAAGTTGGTATAAAGAGAGACATTACATATTGATAAAGGGATCAATTCACTAAGAAGGCATAAAAATCCTAAATATGTATGGACCTAAGAATAGAGCGACAAAACACAATAAAAAATGGATAGAACTTAAGCTCACAACTTCTCTAATAAAAAATATATATTAATAGGCACTAAATAACACAGTGAACCCAAAGGTGGATAAAGATTGTGGTTAATAATACAAATACAAGAATGCTCTTCTATGAACTAGAACAAATGTACATCATCACTATTACAAGGTGGTAAGAAAATGGAGATGCATGGGAAAAATACAATTAATGTACTTTATGGACCATCATTAACAGCAATATTGTAATATTCTTGCATCAATGTCAAAGAAGGTACTGTGTTAATAATAGGGGTCTATGGAAAAAATATACCAAATGTACATTGTAGACCATAGTATAGTGGTAACAGCCTGATGATATTCTCTCATGATCTGTAACAAATGTTCCACATCAATGTAAGGTGTTGGTGGAAGGGAGTTGTATGGGAATTCTGTACATTATGCATGATTGTTCTGTAAGTTCACAACTTCTTTAATAAAATATATGTGTTAAAATGGATAGAATTGAAAGGAGACAGACAATTCCATTATACTTGGAGCCATCAAGTATAACGTCAAAATGAGTAGTAATGGTATAGGAGATCTGAGCAACATGATTGTACCCATTTGGAAGTTTGATGTAATTATGAATTCCAAAAATTGATACTGGATCATGCTTGTAAACTGGTCTGCTAATCTGGGCATGATTAAGTTATGATTAGGGCATTAACTGGGCTATGTCAGTAGGGCATTGAGCCCCACCCCTTGGTGGGGCAGGAATCAAATATAAAAGGCATGGCAAAGAACAGTTCTGATGTTGGAGTTCTGGTGAAGGAGAGAAGGCGCCGGGATAGAGATGTGCCATTCGCCTGAGAGTTCACAGCTGGACTTGTGGAGAGAAGCAAAGCCTAGAGAGCCTCATTGTCTACAGCTGACCTTGTGGAAGAAACAGAGGAGCTAAGCCCAGAGAGAAACGCAGCCCAGGGAAGAGAGGAACCCAAGAAGCCTGAACCCTGGCAAACGTTGGCAGCTGTCTTGTTCCAACATATGGCAATGGACTTTGGTGAGGGAAGAAACTTATGCTTTATGGCCTGGTAACTGTGGACTTCTACTCCAAATAAATACCCTTTATAAAAACCAACTGATTTCTGGTATTTGCATCAGCACTCCTTTGGATGGCTAATACAATGATCATCCAACTAGACCTAATTAACATTTTTAGAACACTCTACCCAATAACAGCAAACTATAACATTCTTTTAAATACCCATGTGTCATTTACTAAGACCATTTTCTGGGACATAAAACAAACCTCAATAAATTTAAAAACACTGAAAAGGACTGAAAAAGAATGTAACTAGACAAGAAATAAACAATAGAAAGATATCCAGAAAACCAGAAAACTTTTGGAAATTAAACAATATACACTAAATAGCCAATTAAAAGAGGAAGTCACAAGGGAAATTAGGAAATATTTTGAATTGAATGAAAGTGAAAACACAACACACCAAAATGTGTGGAGTGCAACTAAATTAGGGCTTAGAGAGATTTATAGCATTAAATGTTTATATTAGAAAAGAAAAAAACACTTAAGCCTATGACCTAAGTTTCCACATTCAGAAACTAGAAAAAAAGTAAAAAGAGGAAATTAAAAGCCTAGGCAAGCAGAAATTTAAAAAATATATAGTAGCAGAAATCTATAAAGTTGAAAACAGGTTAACAGCAGTTAAAACAAAAGCCAGTTTTTGAAAAAATCAATAAAATTGATAAAACTCTAGTCAGATGGATCAAGTAAAAAGAAAGCACAAATTACCAATATTAGAGGAGACATGGCTACATATGCTATAGACATTAGAATGATAATAAAGAGAAAATGTAAAAAACTTCCCTTCCACAAATTCAAAACCTTAGATGAAATGGACTAATCCTGTGAGAGAATCAACCTACTAATGTGCATTCAAGAAGAAATAGATAAAATCCCATATCTAAGAAGCTCAAAAAACAGCAGGTAATAAAAAGTGGAGAGCCACACTCAGACATATCAGGTAAAAATGTTGAAAGTCAAAAATAAAGAGAAAATCTCAAAACCATCACCAAAAAAATGACATTGCATACAAGGTAACTACAAGATGGTCAACAGCTGATTTCTCAAAAGAAACAATAGAGTCCAGAGGCAGTGGAATAACATATTTAAAGTGCTAAAAGAATAAAACTATAAACCAAGAATCCTATATCCAAGAAGGCTTTCTTTCAAAAATGAGGGCAAAATGAAGATATTCTCATATAAACAAAAAAAGAGAATCCGATGCTACCAAACTGCCTTCCCAGAAATACTAAAAGAAGGTCTTCAGGCTAAAAGGAAGTAAAATTAGACAATAATTCAATCTACACACACACACACAAAAAACAAATAACATTGGTAAAGGTAATTATGTAAGTAATGATAGATGACATTATAATTACATATTTGTTAATTTTTCCTCTCATAACCATTTCAAAAAGAAATTGTATTAGGGAAGCGGATGTGGCTCAAGTGGTTGGTCTCCCGTCTACCATATGAGAGGAACTGGGTTCGGTTCCCGTAGCTTCCTGGTGAGGGCAAGCTGGCCCACACCCAGAGAGCTGATGGCCTGTGCCCGTGGAGAGCTGGTGCAGCAAGATGACACAACAAAGGGAGACAAGCAGACACAGAGGAAATGCACAGCGAATGGACACAGAAAGCAGACAGCGAGCACAAGTGGCCAGGGGAGGGGGGGAGAAAATAAATAAATCTTTTTTTTTTAAAGTAATTGTATTAAACAATACCTATAAAATTTTATTGCTGGGACTACAAGATATAGATAAGTAATATATTTGACAATAACTACATAAAGGAGGGGAATGGGAATGAAGCCATATTAAAGAAATATCTGATAGGGGAGTGGATGTAGCTCAAGTGGTTGAGCTCCCACCCCCCACATGGGAGATCCTGCGTTTGGTTCCTGGTGCTTCCTGAAAAAACAAAACAACAAGCAAAACAAAACAAAACAAAAAAAACTCAGGGAAGCGAATGTGGCTCAGAGGTTGAGCACTGGCTTCCCACATATGAGGTCCTGGGTTCAATCCCCGGCCCCAGTACCTCAAGAAACAAACAAAACAAACAAAACAACAAAAAAAAAGAAATAACAGATGGTAACTCAGGGCCAGCTGTATAGCCCAGTTGGTAGGGCGCCGGTTTACCACATGGGAGGCCCCGGGTTCGGTTCCAGGTCCTCCTCGAATGGGCAGACTGCCTCGAGAAGGCAAGTCAATGCGGGCGGGGCACGCTGCCGTGGGCAAAAAGGCAAGCCTCCCCAAGCCCCCGCGAGCAAGGGCGAGCCCTGAGCGGCCGCAAGCCCCTGCGGGCGAGCCCCCCCACCAGCTGCCGCGCCGGTGAGCCGACCCTGCAGGTCCCCCCAGCAGGGGGAGACAAGCAGACACAGAGGATCGCAGAGAAAAATGAACACAGCAAGAACAAGCAAAAGGAGGGGATGTATAATAAATAAAAAAATAAATCTTTAAAAAAAAAAAACATGGTAACTCAAATCCATCAGGAAAAAATAAAGAGAACCAGAAATGGTAATTAAGAATATATATATATCATAATATATATGTATATATAAAGAACACATATATATATATAGTCTTGGTAGACAGAGCTGGGAGTCTGAGGAAATCAAGATAGCTAGAATTCACAGTGCAGTTATCAAAGAGAAGACAAATGCATAGCATAAAAATCCTGGAGCTCTACAGAGGATTCCCCTTAAGTA
>PVKH010043712.1:0-10686 GCA_004027955.1 Chaetophractus vellerosus | reverse complement strand
GTTCCAAGGTCTAGTCTAGGAGGTAAGGAAATAAACAGCAATCCATATTTGGGTTTCACATTAAGCTTTGTCTTTCAACCTAGTCTTCATTAGTAATAAAGTTGATATGGTATTTTGGACTTTTTAAAAATCACATCTCTCAGTTTGTTCAGAATTCTGATGGGGAAGGAAGAGGCTATTTATTGGGTCCTTCAACCTTGTCTTCTCTACATTATTTGTACTCTTCTAGGGCTGAAACCATGTCACATTCATCTTTGTATCTCTTACACCTAACTCGGAGCCTAGCACATTGCAACACTCAATATGTGTTTCCTGGATTGAATTAAGCATATAAAAAGCAAATGAGGACCTTCAAACTCTGCTAAAGCAGGGAAACGATGGATTGTCCTGCTCAGTGTAAAGGACACCAGCAATCACTTGTATAATTTCTTGTATGCTCTTAGCATTAATTAGCACTAAGGAGCCAAAGAGAGTTACTCTGAAGCAGTCTCTGTGCAATGCAGTGAATGCCAGGTGGCCAAGCTGGCAGCTGAACTATGGAGTTCTCTGGTCTAGGCAACGAGAGATTTCACACAACCTGGAAGGTCCCAGGTTTTGCCAATTTGGAGAACAAAAGAGGCCACATTAACTTTAGTAGTTGAATCTCGCCAGCAGCTGGTTCCCACCTGTCGCTAGGGAGCCAGCTCCTCACGTTGTGTGCTCTCCACATGTAATTTGAGGCACGTCTACTTTGGGTTCTTCTGATCTAGCCATCTCACAGGCATCTTAACCACTTCCTCTGCTGCCATCACCTTGCTTGAAACGCCACATTAGTGTTGAGGACGCCGATACCAGATGCTCCCCAAATCACTAATCCTCCAGTTGCTGGAGCAGTACTGGGTCCTGTGCTGAATTTTGCCACCAGGGAAAGAGTACAGAGAGAAGGGCTGAGGCCAGAAGACTGTCTGCACCTGGGAGAACGGTCACACCTGGTGAAGCAGGGAGGCAGGAGATGACCAAACTGATAAGTTTCTAGTGCTTGTTGGCAGAGCTCAACTATAGTCATTCTTCTAGTGAGTTGTTTTTAGGATATTATTAGAGATCCTTATACATACTTATGCTTATGGGTGTTTATAAGCCATCGTGACTGAGGAGTGGTAGGAGACGAGGGCAGAGGGAGGTGGGGGCAGGATGAGGCAGGGCTTCGTATACCGCGGTGGGGGGTGGGTTTTATTTCGGTTGAGATGGGAAATAACAAAGCTTTTAGCTGGGGATTGAGATGATTTGACTTCTTGTTTTTTTAAAAAAAATTACTCGGGCTATTGTTTGAAGAATAAGTCTTAAGGGAGGAAAAATGGAATCAGTGGAAAGCTGTTAGCAGGTTATTATAAAAGATTAATAGCCAACAATCAGCTTGGGTTTTACAACTTTTCCCCCTCCCAATTATACTAAAAACATTGCAGTAAACATACGGATCTAGGTTTCCTCATATTTTAGGTTTTTCCTTTTGAAGAGAATTCCTGAGTAAGAATAGCTGAATAAAATATTTGATTATTTGCTTTCCTTTAAGCGTGGTCTGTACAATTCTTAACTTTGAGAAACATTCTTTCTTTGTAGTGCTTTAAATAGTGTTTTCCAAAAGACTGTCAGCAATTTACCATAATGCCACTAAGGTACAAAAGTCTCTGTTTCACCACATACCAGCTGGCATTATGTTTGCAAATACCACTTCAGCTTAAAATTTTGAAATTTTTTAATTACTTGTTTCTCAGCCACATTTCCTCTTCTAAAAAGTCTTTCTTTTTGTCTTTTATTTTTTTATCTGTTGAGGTCTTATGCTTCAGTTATCATTTTACATATGCTCTGTAAAATAACCATATCATCCCCTTTTCTCTTCTGTTTGCTGTACATATTTTTCCTCAGTCTGTTTGCCTTTTTTGAAAATGTATGATTATTTTGCATTTTTATGTATTCAAACCTGTTGATCCATTTTCCATTATGATTTCTTCTTTTGCTTCTAGGCTTAGAGATTCTTCCTTTACAAGAAGTCTGACTAAATCTTCAATAGTATTTTTTTCTAGCTTTTCTATGGTTTGATCCATCAGGAATTTCTTTTTAATGGTTTAAGATTCTTTTTAAGATTCCTTTAGGCAGATGAGAAACTCTAATTTCTTGCTCTTACCAGAACGATATAATTTTGAGCACAGTTTTTCAAAACTGAGCAACAAACAACCCTTTCTAAAGGAAAAAAAAATTATCTTGGAATCTTAATGATGACAAATTATTTTCATTGTTTCTTACAATTGTTGAAACTAACACTAGGTACACACTGTAAACCTACAGCTTTTACAGCTATAAAAGAAAAAACAAGTATACAAAACATATACAATCAAAAGTGTAAACCCAACAAATCTTAAATGAATTACATTAATGTGACAATCAGTGAAATTTTGCTGCAACTAGATCATGGTTCCCAACTTGAAAACGGTCCTGACACTCCCTTAATGTGGGGGCCTGATGTATTCCCCCACCGCCGCAGAGCCAAGGCTGTGCGCCGAGAACATCAGCCATACAACCTTCATTTAGTCTTTACTTGGCACATTCAGTTCTCCTTTGTTCTCTTCTCATCAATTGTCCATTCATAAATACAACTGCAAACATGGAAATCATTCCATAGTTCTTGGCTATAATGTGGCCCTTCAAATAATCCAGGGTAGGCTAATGTTTTTCAATAATAATTAAAATGAAATCACAAAACATTCTCATGGGAACTTTACAAACCCCTGAGGATGCACACAGAGACCTCAGTTTGCCAAAGTGCAGTGCTCGGGTGAGGTTTGCCCTGGAAATGGCTCTCCTTAACCCTTCCCTTTAAGCTAATGAACTGGATCATTGGAGCATACTTTCCTGGTGACCTCACACTGGTTTCCTCTTCTGTTTTATGGTTGACTTCTTAAGGTCTTCTCTCTTTCTCAGCGATCCTGAAGATGCTGAGATTGTTCACAAAGCCAGCTTCCTGGCCACCACTATCACTAAAAATATAAAAATGTGAGCTGTGAATAGGGTTTAATACAATGTTCTCATGACCTAGCGCAAAAGCATTTTTTTAATAACTTGAATTCAGCCAAGGATGTGAGTTGAAAACAAAGACCAACAGGAAAGGATAGATTTGCATAAGCATTTACTGAAAAAAATAATCCCCAACCATGTAAATCTAGACTGCTGTGGTCTTTCTTCCCAAAACACCCAGAGAAGGAACCGGAAAGCCAGCAAACCACTTCTCACGCTCTATAATTTGGAAGAGGAGAGAACTAGATTGCACAGTGTTTGGACACCTTTGCTCAACTGTATCATAAGCACTTTTCTTTCCTTTGAATTTCTGGGAAAACTAGCATTCCTCCAAAATAAATGCAAGATTTTGCCTGAACCTGGGCCAAAAATTAAAACAAAAAAACAACTTGGAGAATTCATTCAAGTTTTCTTGTAGAAATAGTACTGCCATCATTGAAATACTCCAAATTAATTTCACAATGTTCCCTAATGAGATGAGCAGACATTGTCCAAATTGATTTTTTAAAATATATTTTAAAATTTTAAAAAATACATTAGATTACATAAATGTTACATAAAAAATATAAGGGATTCCCATATGCACACTCCTTCCCCCTCCCACACTTTCCCACATTAACAACATCCTTCATTAATGTGGTACATTTGTACCAATTGATGAACCCATACTGGAGCACTGCCACTAACAGTGGGTTATAGTTTACATTATAGTTTACACTCTGTCCGTGCAATTTTGTAAGTTATGACAAAATATTTAATGTCCTGTATCCATCATTGCAACGTCATTCAGGACAATTCCATGTCCCGAAAATGCCCCCATATTACACCTGTTTTTCCTTCTCCCTCCCCTCAGAACCTCCAGTGGCCACTGCTTCCACATCAATGATAAAAGTTCTTCCATTACTACACTCATAATAAGTCTATAGTAGAATACCAGTAAGTCTACTCTAGTCCATCGTTCATTCCCCAACCCTGAGGATTCTGGGATGGTTATGCCCACCCTGCCGCTAATAGGGGGCTTAGGTCCCAGGGGGCAGAAGGGTGGACTACCTTGCTTACAGTTGCAGACTCTGTTCCTCGGGGTGGGCGTTGTCCATCATCCTCTCCTTCCTTTCCTGGGTGAGTCCAATGACTGGAGAGTAGGTGTTGCAACTTTGTTGAGATTCAGGGCCTGAATGGCACATAAAATATACACTTTTCTTCTTTTTTGAGGTACCGGGGCTGGGGATTGAACCCAGGACCGCCTATGTGGAGAGCCGACGTGCAACCACTGAGCCACATCAGCCCCCCCATATTGATTTATTCCTGTGTGTGATGCTGCATCCTGGGACACCCTGAGAAAAGAGAAGACTGCAACCTCGGGAACCCTCAGCTGGTCTCTCGTCAATCAAATAGTCTCAGTAATCGGGAGACAAGAGAATGTATGTGGCACAGGGAAAGAAATCTAAACCTGAATCCTGGAAGGTCTTATATTTTCTTAGCTTATTATAAATAAGTATTATCATAAATGAATACTATAAATAAAATCTTATTACGTTTTCATAGTTCTTGTTTTTATATACGTAGCTTGATGAAATTGATAGCTATCTTATAGGATTATTGTAAAATTAATTGAAATTAAATATATAACATGTTGTCTGAGACACACTATATAATGCATATACATACAGACAATTAGGTTGAACCATTTAAGCCATCAATATTAACCATGTTTGACCTTCAAAAATGGCAATTTCATATGGTTTGATCTAATATGTGTATAAAGAATTACACACAGTGGCAAGACAGTAAGAAGCACCACTTCTTTGGACTAAAGAAAGCACATATATATACTTTAAGGCATGCTAGAGGATACCTGACCCAAAATGACACACAATCTTTACCTGGGAAAAGGGAAATGAAAGGGCACAGCAATCACTGTTTGTCCCTAGTACATGTTCAAGAAAGGGCAGAGCACAGCTCTGAACTAGACGCGTGGCCCATTTTGCCATATAGATGCTCTGCTAATATGAACGCTGAAAAGAAAATAGAATATGCCCAACTTTTTAAGGGAAATCAATAATATACCTTGATATTGTCTCGATATGTATTTTGGCTTTCCTTTCCTTAATTAGCTCCGGGGTGTTGTCTTAAGTTGATGCCAGGATGTGAGTCAAAATATTTTGCTCATTAGCCTTTATTTGCTCTCATAATGGAATGGACTAGCCCTGAGACATGCGAGATTACAGATGTTTTTCAGCTTTTCAGACTTGCGGTGAGCAATGTTCTATCAATTTGCCACCCCCACACTCAGTCTCCTGGAAATGACTTGCCAAACCCAGGTTTTGTCTCCTGATTAATGGCTCAGATATTGACTCTTCAACTAGGTGACTTTCCTACCCAGCTGCTGTGGATCCCTGTGGCTTGGTCCAGTGAGGAGTCGAGGGAGACCACTAACCGGACCTGGGTCAGAGTGGCCAGGAGTGGTTTGTTTATTGCACCCAGCAGCACTAGGATGAGGTCCGGAGATCAGTTCAGTGGCTATATTGGATTCCTATCCTTTGGATTTAAAACAACAACAAAAAAGAAAAATCAAGAAATGTAACTTCATGGGGGCTGGGGTGGGGAATGAACTGTCAGGAGAACTCAAGGGTGGTTTACATGTTTATTTCCATCAACTTCATGAGTTCTGGAATTATGAGTTCAAAGAAGCCCTCCAACAGTTTAGCAAGTACAGAAATTTCTTCATGTTTCCTACCAGAGAAGCATAGACCCAAAGCATTGCTCAATATCTTTATGGTAAGAATTAGAAGTTGTGGTATGTGCCAAAGAAGAAAAGCCATAAATGGAGCAGAATAGTGCCAATTTCAGTTGGTAGCATCACTGTGGCTTCCAGTAATCTAAAGGAAAATATTATTTCAAGCCAATTCCCTAATGTGATGCATTTTCTTCAAAACATAAACAGTGAAATATTTAACACAGTAAGAATGTTCTCGATCTTATAAGGGGGTTTTGATGAACCTTTAATTATTTTTGCTTGTTTTCATGTCATGTTTTTCTACTGGCTGGTTTGTTGCTAGTTATTTTATAGAGAAAGGATCTGGGTAGCCTGTCCTCTGTCTTTTGACGTGGATTGTTTCCTGACCAAGCTTTGAGGAACTCTGCCCCAGTAACTATTTAGGATGGTTTTACCCATGTATTACCTGTGTGACAGCTTCTCTGAATTTCAGTTTCCTCATCTATAAGAAGGGGGTGATAATAAAACCTGAATCTAGTTAAATAGTATTACTGAATTAAATGAGATCATTTAATCCAGCTACTAAAGGGATGATAGCTATTCTTATCATCATTCTTCTAATTCTAATTCTAACTCAGTGGGTTCAGTGCAGCACAGCCGTGTAGGGATAGATGAGCCAACAAGAAAAGTTCTTAACAGAAAAGTGATTGGTTTAAGTGATATTCTTTTGGGAATTGTTATTTTGACTCTGCCTTTCCCTTTTTGTCTATCCTCTAGTATTGTTTATATTCCAACAGGAGGTTTAGCCAACTTCCATGGAAACTGGAAGGAGCCACAGTATTCTCAGGTAGTTAATAATTTGCTAAGTATATACCATGCCCATAGCCCCGTGTCCAGGAGTGACTCCTTGCACATTGTTTACCATACTTTATATTGGCCACTCTAACTTCACCCTGGCCACCTGACTTAACCAGGTCCCTTGAACTATCTAGCTATAGATTACCAGTGGCAAAAGAGATGGGCTTGCCAGAAAACTTCGTGCAGGAGGAGCAATTCTATATTGGAGAACATCTTACAGAAGCAATCAGATTATCTTGCATACCTAGTGGAGAGAGAGAGAAAGAGAAATGAACATGGTAGAGAGAGAAAATGACACAGTAGAGTAGCTGAAAAACCTAGAACTAAGATGGTAATAAGGAGACACACTGAGGCTGTGGAAGCCATAGATGGGCAGAATCCTGAGAGAAGGAGAGGCGGAGAGCCAGCAGTTGGCACAGGCAGTAGAGAGGTAAGCAGGGGCAGAGACCCACACGGAGGAGAGAAGAGGCGTGAGTACTGCAGTGCCCCTAGGCTAGTGCCCGGCTTGGGTGGGGATATTCCCAGAGTGCCTTTTGGACAGCTAGAGTTCCCCTGAGTTGGAAAAGAAGTTTCAGTTCTCCACAGGGTCTGCCTAGATGAGTGTAAATATGTTTACAGGCCCTGGGGACTCCAAGGATCCCCTCAAGTCTACCCAGATCACGACCCACTTAGTCTATGGGTAACGCTGGCCCCCATAGGTGACTGTGGTGGTTTGAAGCTACATGTACCCCAGAAAAACATGCTCTTAAATTTAATCCATTCCTGTGGGCTTAAACCCATTGTAAGTAGGACCTTTAAATGAAGCTACTTCAGTTAAGGTGCGACCCACTTTAATCAGGATGGGTTTTAATTTTACTACTGCAGCCCTTTATAAAAAAAGTGAAATTCCTCGACACAGAGAGAGAACCTCAGGAGCAAGAAGCTAAAATCAACGAAACCCAGAAGAGAAGGGAGAGACCAGCAGCTGCCGCCACGTGGCAGAGGGCCCAAGGTTGCCGGCAGCCCTTCTTTGGGAAGAAAGCATTGCCTTGATCATGCCTTGATTTGGACATTTTCCTGGCCTCAAAACTCTGTGTGAATAAATTCCCATTTTTTAACCCAACACATTTCATGGTATTTGTTTGAGCAGCCTAGGAATTTAAAACAGTGACCCATACCCCAAGTTCTGCCTTCTCACCACGCCCCCCTTTTTTGGCTAGTAGATAACATGCCAACACTTGTAGGTCTCTCTGTGCAAGCATCCCCGCAGCACTTGTAGTTAACCATGGGTTTCACATCTCCAGACATCTTTCAGGTTGCCCTTTATTGCCTATGCAACCAAGGTTCAAGGCCAATGAAGAGAAAGGCCAAAGAGAAGACTCCTATGAATGAGTCAAACAAGAAAGAATGTGGTTTTCAATTGAAAAACAGCTTATTTCTGTGCATCTGCCACATACCCTATTTCCTCTAGCTAGAAGGCTCTTTGCCCTGTTCTCTGCCAGTCCAATTCCCTCACCAAATCCCTACAGAAGGCAACTAAAATTGCTCGCCTCCAGGAAGTGTTTCCCAGTTGGCAGACTTCTCTCTGATCTACCCAGGTCTTGATTATTTCTATTGACCTATATTAGAATACGGTGAAAGAAATGCTTTCTAAAAAGGATTCTGGACATTTATATTTTCTCTTGTGTTGTATCTAAAAGATCACATCTTCTACTCCTAGCATGACTCCTAAAACTTTAGGTACTATGCTTCATGCATAATTATGCTCAACAAATATTGCCTAGCCATTAGTAATAAATAACAACAGCAATAACTGACATTGAGGGGCCGGCTGTATAGCCCAGTGGATAGGGCACCGGTATACCACATGGGAGGCCCCGGGTTCAGTTCCCAGGGACCTCTCCTAGCGGGCAGACCGCCTTGAGAAGGACAAGCCGCCATGGGTGGGCAGAGCCGCCGTGGGCAGAGCCACTGTGGGCAGGGCAAAAAGCTGCCATGGGCAGGGCAAAGCCGCCATGGGCAGGGCAGGTCGCCCGCGAACGGAGCGCAGCCAGCCGCCTGCGAACTGGGAGCAGAAGCGGCCCACAAGTGGGGCAAAGCCACCTGTGCGGTGACCGGTCTCAGCGCATTGCTGCAACGGGGGGAGACAAAAGCAGACAGAGAGGAACACAAGAATGGACACACAGCAAGAGCAAGCAGAAAGGGGGGGGGAGGGGATATGTAATACATAAAAAATAAATCTTTAAAAAAATAATAACTGACATTGATAATACTAATTATTGAGAACCTGCTGTATGTCAGGTAAGGTGCTGTTGCTTTACTTGTATTATCTCTAACCCTCACTGACATGAAAGGGGGATAAATTTTTCAATCCCAGTTTATAGGTAAGGAAGGTGAAACTCAGAGAAGTTAAATAATTTGCCATCACACAGCTTTTAAGTCTCACCATCAAGAGTAAACTCAGCCTCATCTAACTCCAAAGGAAGTTCTCCTTTCCATTGTAATTGCTGATCAAAATTTTCAGGTCCTATGTTACACTGAGGAAACTAGACAGTATATTGCTAGTTGTTTATAGCTTGAAATATGAGTTTTTACAATTATCTACTTTGTTTTGAAAATATTTTGCATTTTTGAACTAAGATTTATCTTCCTTAATTGACTTGAGGAAACAAAAAGCCGTTTTTAAATTTATCTATAGCATTCCTCTTTTGTGGTTGTGGAAAATCCGGTGGTGATTCATAGGTACAGAATCATTTTCGAAGGTATGCCGCACGCTCTGCCCTCTCCCAAGGCCATGGTTCATGAATTCTCCATATCATCTGTATTTTCATTCGCTATGAACCTCAAATATTATCAGGGGTTGAAGCCAGAGAACATGACTCACGTTACTTAGTAACTCCTTGCTCCTAAAAATTGTACCAGTTTACAAAGACTTGTAAACAGCGTCTTTCAATTCTATCTGTTAGTGTTGATAGTATAATAATATATCACTTACATTTTACTTAAATAAGTCTGCTTAAATTTGAATGGAATTTGGGCCTAGACGATCTTTCTGTTTAATCCATCCATCAGACAAGAAATTTTTGAGCATTGACTCCATGAATTAAAAAATAATAATAATTTAAAAAATAATTTCAAATAACATGTAACCCATAGAATGATGATTATGAATTTCAAGGAGGTGAGATTCATAGAGAACTCTCTTAAGACAACAAACAGAAATCTCTGAAGTCTCCTTCTAATTAAATTCTGATCAGGGTGTTGCTTACGTCACATCTTGTGCTTATTTCTCTGAGACTTAAATTTGTGTATGCCAAAGAAAGCAATTGCGTTTAAATTGCAGAGCAAAGAGCAGATAAATGCTTTATAGTAGATAGTGTAGGTTACGCTGGGATAGGGGGGTAGTTACAGAACTCAACGAGAGTGCCACCATTTATCTTCTAATCACCTCTCTACTGCTCTAGCATCCTTTACCCTAAAAATCTTTCTCAGACTGTGGCAATTCCATATAGACCAGTCCTATTCACCAGAAACTGACAGGTCAGTGCTCCAGTGTTAACTGAGGCAGAGAAGCACAGCTGCTAGGGAAAGGAGGTAATCATATCTAATAATGTGTACATTCTCTCTCTCTTTTTTTAAGGATTTATTTATTTACCTTTATCCATTTTTACCCCCCGTTGCCATTTTTGTGTCCATTCACTGGGCAACTCTCTGTGTCCATTTCCTGCCCTCTCCTCTCATCCTTCTCCTGTCTTCACTGGGATTTGATCCTCCAGCCCTCCGATGTGGGAGAGAGGCGTCCTACCGCTTGCGCCACCGTAGTTCCAGGTCTTTGGGCACGTCTCGTCTTGGCTCTCCCTTGTGTCACTCTCCTGTTACATCATCATCTTGCTGCGTGGCTCACGGGGCCTGGCGGTGCACCCACATGTGGGGTCTGGGGTCTCACCTGCTTGTGGGGCCTGACAGTGCACCTATGCATGGGGCCTGGTGGCCCATGTGCCTTCTATATTTTTCTTTTTTTATTTTTACCAGGGGGCCCGGGGATCAAACCCAGGTCCCTCCATATGGGAGATGGACACCCAACC
>PVKH010043711.1:0-10498 GCA_004027955.1 Chaetophractus vellerosus | reverse complement strand
CATCTGTTTCTCTTAAGCAAGTTGGATTTGACTCTCAGACTTTGAAATCTAATGCAGTATGCCCTGCAGGTTTTCAGAACTGTTGGGGACCAGTGACACATTTCGCTCCCAAATTCTCCTTGTGTTATTGCAAATGTTTATCTTAAGCTTGTCCCTTTGTATATTGGAAGCAGATAAATTGTTTTGTAAGTTTCACAGTTCTACAGCCAGAGGGGACTTTGCCCCAAGACAAAGTGTATTTTTATAGTTGTGATGTGATTTTGGACTTAGCATTGCTACTCAAAAGGATTTAAGGGTTTTTGAGTATTGTAATGTCTTTTGTGGGGGATTAAGAAGGTGAAGTGTGGTAGTTTGAGATTATTTATGAATTCTCAAAAATGAAAACAGGACTATGTAAACTGGTCTGTTCCTCTGGATGTGAGTCCTTTTGATTGTGTTAGATTCACTTGAGATGTCTTTGATTAAATTATCTGTTAAGATTAGGATTTTGATTTGACCACACTATGTCAGTACAGTGTGACTTCGGATTGAGTCCATAAGTGGACACACTCTCAAGAAGACACATAGAAGAAGAAAGAGCTCTGTCGTGTTTGATCCTGGGACCCGGGGGAAGATAAGCCATTTGCCTGATAGTTTGAAGCTGAAGAGAACAAAGCAGCTGAGCACCTGAAAAGGACTGGAAAAAATGAGCCTATGCCAGAACAATATAGGAAGCCCTGATAGATGAGCCCTATGCCAGCCTATAGCTGAGATCAGAAGAAGTTGGACTAATAGAGCCTTAAGTGGAAGAAGGCCTGAGAAACCAGGCAGAGATCCTCCACTGTCTTGCCTCAACCTGTGGCAAAAGATTTCGTTGAGAAAGCAACCTTGAATTATACACTTTAGGGCCTTGTTACTGTAAGTTAACAAATAAGTTACTGTAAGTTAACAAATAAGTTAATGTCACTTTTAGCAAAGAATTCTCCAATAAAATTTATTTAAGTCTGCATTTGTATTCCTGTATAGGTATAAACATACAACTATTTCATTATATTATCTAGGTCAGGCATCCCTCAACATTTATATATTTAAATGCATATTTAATATGCATTAATAATACAAGTTATTTTTCTTATAATTTGGGAATTGGGGAACAGAATCAAGATAATCCAGGCAGGCAAGCTGAGTTATTGATGTGTATTACTTGATTTTGTGAATGAGTCCAACAAGAAGGAATACAGAATGCCAATCCCAAGAGAAATTTGTGAATTAGGAAAGTTAACATAAATTTGGAAAATGAGAAAAATCAGGAGCTATAATATAATTACTGGGATACTCAATAGAGAGAGGGAGGGAGGGAGGCTTTGGGCCATAGATTAGGGGAAGAATCTATTGTCATAACAAAATAACAAGATCAGATTATCTTCAAAGGTCCATAAATGTTATAAAGCAGCAAAAATAATTATTTATGGGACTTCAGGCAAATTAAATAAGTTAAGCCTCAGTTTTCTCATTTGTAAAATATACATATTCCCACTACAGGGTTATTGAGAGAAATAAATGACATTAATTCTGTATTTTCATTCTATATATATGTATAAATTGATCATCTACTATGATTCAAATACCCTTCTAGGCCCTGGAGGAAAGCTCACAGTTCAAAAGAGAATGATGTGCCTGCCCTCATGGAACTTATATTCCAGTGGGAGGAGAGAACAAATATGCAACCAAATGTCATTTGCAAGAGAGTAATAATTCCCAAGAAGAAAAATTAAGCTGAGAAACAGTAAAAAGAATATAAGGAGGGGTGGAAATTAAAATAGGTCATGAGAAAAGGCCTAATGGGAAGGAAAGATTTGAGGAGAAACCTGAAAAGAATGGAAAAAAAGATGAAATAGTGGGTCATGCAGTTAGCTGGGGATAAGACTGTTAAGGCAGAGAAAGAATAAGTGCTAAAGCCCTGGTACAAGAGTGTTTGAGAAACAGCATTATCAGAGTGGTTGGAGTGAAACTGACCTGTGATGTGAGTGGGAGTAGATGAGTTTAGAGAAGTAGTAGGAGAAGAAGTAGATAACGTAGGGCCTCAGAGTCAGGGCTAGTACTCTGGCAGTTGCTCTGAGTCATACTAGGTGGATGCTGGACCAAAAAGAGTCTTGATCTCATATATAATTTAATAGGATCTCTTTGTCTGCAGTGCTGAGAATAGACTAGATAGGAGCAAATGTGGAAGCAAGAAGGACACTTAGGAGACTATTGACCTGAACCAGGCAAAGTACAAGGATGGCTTGTGCCAGATCATAGAAGTAGAGGTGGTTAAATTTCAGATATTCAGTGGATGTTTTCCAGTAGGCAATTGTATATGTGTGGTGTTTGGCATTTAATAAAGTGTTTTGTGAATGGTGATTATGATTATTATTAACTCAATCCTCCCTAATAATTATTATTAGTTCAGTTCTTTGGAATTAACATTTAGGCTAGGATCAATTTTTATTAGTAATGGCAAATGTTTATTTAGCCCTTGAGTAAAGAAACACATTTTGTAGGTGTTTTATCCACATTGTTTCTAACCCTCATAATAACTTGGCATGATCAGTATTATTAAACCTTTTATAAATTAAGAGCTTCAAGAAAGACATGTGATTTCCAAAATTCAAACTGAGGTCATTCTGGTCTCCCATCCAATCTAACAGAATTCTACTGTGCCATATTGCCTCAGTTGGCAGACATAGATTCAACTTAAATTTCTAATACCCTTCGTCATTTTCATTTTCTTATTAAATCGTTCATTTAATGTCTGTTCATTTTTCACCAATGTATACGGCTTCTTCTGACCTGCTATCCTCCCACCTGTATGTAGCTAAGCATGCCACAGGCAGAAATAATCTTTCATTTTTTACTTGTAATGTGAATCCAAAAATAATTGACACACATGTGCACACACAGACTCTGCTATAAAATGGAAGCAAAAATAACAAATTCCAGTTTCACCAAATATAGAATTAAATAGTCATTGTATAGCAGATATAACACTGGTAAAATTTTCATAAGAATATTTGCCTTCACTTCCTGGAGCAAGAAAATTTTATCATTCTATTTCCTAAAACATTTAGAGAATGATCATCTCAGTAGAAATATTCTGACAGCGTTTCAAAAATATGTAATTTTCCATTCATGACCTTTGTATAGCTGCTATAAATGCTCACTCCATCCAGTTTTTCTATGCTAAAATATATCATAACTTAATTTCCACCTTTCCCCTCATGACTCAAAAATTCTGGTTATTCATCACAATATGATATAGCTCTGGTAAACATCCAAAACTTTCTATGTTATGAAACTTAAGTTTCTCTAATACATCAATGGCATGATTTTAAATTATTAAATAGCATTTTTTAAGCTGATGCACTTTGATACAATCACTGAGGCACATTAGCACTTTGATTTTACATATGATGGAATATTATTCAACTGTAAGAAAGAATGAAGTTTTGGCATATGCAGCAACATGAATGAACTTTGAGGACCTTATGTTGAGTGAAATAAACCAGACACAAAGAGACAAATCTTACATGACCTTACTGATATGAACTAAGAAGTGTGAACAGCCTCATCGAGGTGGAGCTTGGGAGATAGGTTACCAGGAGACAGAAGGGGAGTAGAAATTGGCTAGCCAATGCTTAATCTGTGCAGAATCTATAATTTGGTTGATTATAATGGTTTGGAAATGGATTGGAGGTGATGGTGGCACAGCGATATGAGTATGATTAATAGTGCTGAAGTGGGAGTGTCAACATGGTTGAAAGGGGAAGTTTTGGGCTGTACATGGAGCTAGAGGGAAAGCTAGAGGATAAAACAGGCAATTGTATAAATCAGCAAATTATGAGGTAGCCAAGGTTTGTAGTAAAGAATACAAATATATTTCAGGATCTATAACAAATGTATATCACTAGTATAGGATGTTGATCTTGTGGTGATATATGGGGTGAAATGCACCTAAAACATACTTCTATGGGCTATGAATATGCGTGTGTTGTCCTAGTTAGGTTTTCTCAATAGATAGAGGCCCACACAGTAGCTAACAAAATATTAAATTTCCATCCTGGGAAAGCTCTCTTACTTCTTCAAATAAAATGGCAAAAATCTCTGGAATATATAAGCCATGACTAAGAAAACAAGCCTATATGACAAGTCCTCAACCTTAATGCTCTTATGAACCTTATTCCTGTAAAAATGATACTTAACCTAATTATAATGAATGCCTAAGAGTTCCCTCTTGAAAAGCTCCTTGTTACTCAAATGTAACCTCTTTCTAAGCCAAACTCAGCAAATAAACACAGTACCTTCCACTCAATGTGAGACATGACTCCTGGAGATGAGCCTCCCTGAACTGAGGCATTATTACCAAGCACTAATCAACAATGCATTTGGAAAAAGGACCTTGACCAAAAGGGGAAAATAATAACTGAAAAATCGTTTCTACAGCTACAAGATTTCAAAGTGACTTGGGAGGTCATTCTGGAGGTTACACTTATACAGGTCTCAGACAGATTTCACTAACTGACACTGTAAATGAAGCTTCAGACAAGTGCTCTCAAGGACTCTATGGATGTGCAGATACCACGGGAAAGGCACACGGCCTCATGAAATCAACACCCCTACCATGGGCCCTTTTTGAGAAAAATGTTCATCTATTTCCCCAATAGGCCATAGTTATTCCCATTTATAATTACCCTAATCATGATTCTCCTTTTATTTGTACCAATAATTTTCAATGTAACTGTTCAGTATATTTCTCAGAGATTAAATCTTCAGAATGTTCATATGTCAGTTGTTTTTCATCTTTCATATCCCAGCAGAGTAGTGGTCAACTCTTACTCTCAACTCTTATTCTCCAGTTTTTTGGGCTTGCCCTGGACAACCAACAAAATGACAATGATGGACAAGTACTATCCCAAAAAACAAGGAGTATCTACAACTGCAAGCAAATAATTCCTTCCATTTCCTCCATAATATGTAAATTCTCCCTCAGCCTGAAACATTCAGAGCAGACATCACCCTAAATCCCTCAAGATTGAGGAATAAACAATTATGGGGGGGGGGGAGGAAGTAACCACGGACCAAAGTAGATTTATTGTTATCATAGTTATTATCTTGTGTTAATTGAAGAATTTGTAACATTGATATAAAGGTAGTTGTTGCCAGCGGTTCAGAAGGGAGGAGGAGGGATCAATGGGTGGAACACAGGGCCTATTTGGGTGTGGTGAGAATCTTCTGTATGACATTGCAATGATGGGCACATGACATGAATTTGTCAAGATCTATGGAACTGTAAAACACAAAGTGTAAACCGTAATGTAATCTAGAGACTTTGTTAGTAGCAATGCTTCAATCTTGGTTCATCAGGTATAACAAATGCACCACATGAATCTAAGATGTCAATAATAAGAGAAACAATGTGTGTCAGTGCATGTGTGTGGGGGGGTATATGGGAATTCCCTATACTTTCAGTGTAATTTCTTTGTAACTGTAAATCTAAAATTTCTCTAAAAATAGTTTTATATATATCTTATATATAATATAAAAGCCATTATCAGCTTGTAGTTCATACAAAAACAGATGGCAGGCCAGTGAGTGTATAATTAGAAGATCAACTATTACTTAGTGTACTCAAGTCAAGGAAGCACTATGTTTTAAGAATGGAGGGGATTACTAAAGGTATTTATCCTATAGGGATAATCACACACACATTCAGACAGATTTTGAGAGATATTTCTAATACAGAAAGATGAAAAACAAACTGAAAAAACGTTCGTGTGAAATTGGTTTTATATAATATCTATAAAGTGAATCACTCTTTGAAAATAAAAATAATAACATATCTCTCACACACAGAGACAAGGAAAGAAAGACGCTAAATAAGCACTATCTGCTTTAGCACTCCTCTAGCCTTCCCACTCAATTGCCTCAAAAGCCATGTGTCTCCTTCCTTCTTGCCTGCCTGCCTGTTTTTGCCCCTATTTGATTATCAGTTATCAAGATGGATGTTTAACCCATGATGACACTCCTGGATTCATGCCTAGAAAACACAACATATTTATATCTACCTGTGTACGAGAAAATTTTCAGTTGCCTTTCTTTTTTTATTCTTTTCTCCCTATCTGATGGAAATTTTATTTGCTCTATCCATGACAAGCCAATGCCATTTCAACTAGCAGGTCTGTAAGTAGTGTTTATGCTTGCTCATGAGAGTTCAGCAGTGACCTTCATGCCTAGAACATTTCTATCCTCTCCCAAATTTACCTTGTGTATTAAAGGGATCTCCAAACCTATGCCATTTGAACTTGATGCTATTTGAAAATATTGTTCTGAATTTACTTGCTTGTATTTTGTCCTATTTCATGCATACTGAGAACTGGAAGACTATTTTTTCCCTTCTGATACTGATATGAACCATAAACTTTAAATATTGGTTAGTGAGGAATACTAAACAACAATAGACCTGTTCTCAATAATTTCATGCCCATGCGGAGACTCCCTCAATCTTGGCTTAATTTCCACCCTTGCTATTGACTTTTGTTGAGACTTTTAACAATCCACAACACCTTTGTTAAAAACTCATTTATTATATTCTCTAATATAGAAATAATAAAGGGGAGTAGATGTGGTTCAAGAGGTAGAGTGCCAATTTCCCACGTGGGAGGTCCTGGGCTTGGTTCCTGGTGCTTCATGAAAAAACAAAAATAAACAATAAGTAAAACAAATGAAAAAACCAGCTCGGGGAAGCCGATGTGGCCTGGTGGTTGAGTGTCGGCTTCCCACATGCAAGGTCCCAGGTTCAACCTCTGGCCCCCAGTACCTAAATGATGATGATAATAATAATAATAATAATAATAGTAATTATTATTATTATTATTATTATAAAGGTCAGCCATGTAACCATTTCACTGTAGTTTAGTGTAAGGTTATTGTTTCATGCATTTCATGATTCTTAGATGATTGGATTTTCTTCTCACAGTCTTAATTTCTTAGGCTGAAACAGTGAAAGTTCCACTTAAAAAGCTTTACCAAAACTAAGTTTCACATTCCTAGAGAAGAATACATCACCTTCTGCTTCCCCACACCTGCTGCCATGATGCACCTAATGTGCAAAGCCATGTACCTACTATGGTAGGCTGAGGAGAGGGAGCACAGGTAGGAGTGCAGATGGAGGAGCAGGCTGTTGTCCCTCTAATCACCTATATGTTCCTTGTTTTTATCCTCTCACTCATTCACAATCCAGTGCCTCTATGATTTTCAAATCAAGATTCTAAAAGATGAATAATAGTAGCCATCATTTATTGAATGAGTACAGGTATCATGGTAAACCTTTTATATACACTTACCAATTATTATTCAGAATACTTCTAAACTGCTAGTATTTTATCTGAACTTTAAGGTCAATAAACTATGTGTGAGAGGAATTAAATTCCTTGTCCAGGGTCTCAGAGATTCTAAATATCTGGGTTTAAATTTAAACCTAAGTTGATTTGATCTTAAAGTCTATGGTTTGTGTAGGCTGCCACATGTACAGATTTTTAGTGGTTAGGCATTATCTCCCAAGTAAGAGGAAATATCCTCTCCAGAGTCAGCAGATTTTAGGAGTCACTAAATCCAAGGTTTATTGACTCTCCTGAGGTGGCTGTCTTTGCTAATCATAATTCTAAAGTTATGGTTGTCTTCTGGTTCCTCATGAGTAAGCACTTAAAATTCATTCATATATTTCCATGATCTGAATCTGGAACCTGTTTCTAAGACAATCTGTTTGGCACTTGATGGAATTCACCTATACCACAGTCCTATTCTTAACCTTCATGTCCCAGGTCTTATTTTGCACACAGTGCCAGGCCCATCTGATTCTACCAGAAAATCTTTCTGGATCACAGCCTAACACTGACTGACTCCCATGAGTCCTTTTATTTGCCTAGATTACTTCTTATCATATATACTTGTACCGTCTAAGACTTACTTCAATAATCAAATGTATCTTTCAAATCTCTGGACTCCAATCCCTTTTGATGGAATCTCTAATACATTGCTTTAATTTTCTACAATTATTTATCCTATTATATTCTAAGAATTAGTTTGATGTTGAGGATACAATGGAAAACAAGGGAACAAATGGCTCTTTACTACTCCCTTCTGGAGATAATAGTTGTGATGATTAGGCCAATGTGTCAAGTCAGCCTGTTAATAGTGTACAGTTGTTTGGTCAAGCAAGCACTGGGATAATTGTAATACAAGGGCATTTCGTGGACTTTCATCATGAGTTAGTTGATTGCATAGATGGCTGCTTACTTCTATAATCAACTAAGGAGATTGCTATTAGCAATAAGTGATGTCTCATCTAATCAGTTGAAGGCCTTAAAAGGGGAAGTGAATTCAGCATTCAGAGAGAGAATTCCCATCTCTACCTCAGACAGCCAGTGTCTCCTGGGAATTCATCAAAGACCTCCTTTGGAGTCCTTGGTTTGCAGCCTGCCTTGCAGAACTTGGACTTGTGCATCCCCATGGTCATATGAGAGAATTTTATAAAATCTCATACTCTTTAAAAATATCTCCTGTCAGTTTTGTTTCCCTAGAGAACCCTGAGTAATACAGATTGGTACTAGGGGTGGTTCTTGAGAAACAGAATCTTAAAAATGGCATTTCTGAATTGGTTCTTGGAATTTTGCAATTGGCTGTCTACTCTGATTAAATTCAAGAGCCCTGACTATCTTTCCAATATCCGGAGGCCACTGACAGTCCATAGCATAACTTGGCAACAGAGATATGCAAAATATCATCACTGGATATGATTGCTTTCATGCTTCTAAGAGGCAAGGATCTGGGTGAGAGTGGTTTTTGCACCCTAACAGAGTTCTGTGGAGTTAAAGGTACAATTGGTTGGCTATTCCTTAATACTATGGATACAGTTACAAAAGAAAGAGATGAGCTTAACGTCTTCAAATTTGCAACTTAAGCAGTGCATGAATGATGTGAAAGATTCTAAGTTTGCTCTGAAAGAAAATCTTGTTTTGTGCAGTTGCAGACTTGAGATCTCTGAAAACCAGACATGGAGTCTCATTTTATGAGTAGCAGAGTTACAACAGAAACTAAAATCTCAACTTTGTAGGGTGTCTGCTGATACAGTGAGGGCATTGTTTGGAAAGGAGTGCAATCCTGAGGACCGGGATTGAGACAAATGGGTTGATGATTTATCGGTGGGGATATTGAAACCCTAAATTCTGCTGAGACTTTGCCAGATAAACCTGTAATGTTCTGCTCTGTAGAAACCATGAAATATCAAGCTTATATCACCCAGCCTCCAACCTGTCTCAGGGAGTCAGGAATTCCTCCCTGCCCTGAGGTGGGTACCTGCCAAACTCAAACCTGTGCTGCCCAAATTCCACCCTGTCCTAAGGATTCTGCCATCCAACTCCAGCCTGAAGAGATTAATCCTGTCTCACCAGATGAAATGCAAAGGAATGCCCTGAGGTCAATAGCTTGCAAGATATTTCTAATTTTTCTCCTTACCCAACCCCCTATACTTCCAGACATTACTAGACTAAAATCACAAGCCCCAAAGGCAAAGTACAAGGTGTGACACATGGGGAAATATGTTATACTCAAAAATAACTGCATGAGTTTTTTTTTTCCCAATTTATATAGAAAGAAATCAGGGGAATGTGTGTGGGAATGGATATTAAGGGTATGGGGTAATGGTGGGTGAAATATAAAGTTAGATCATGCTGAATATATTGATATCAGTTCACTCAGCAGTGGTTCTGGATACAAAGCTGTAGCTCAAGGGGTTAGAAAGGGATCTAGCAGTTTGTTTGTGTTGCTGGCTGAAACATGGACTAAAAGATGGCCTAGAATATACAGCGTACAGCATATACAGAATATAGTATACCTTGTATGCTGTAGATGAAGGGATCCAAAGGCTTAGAGAGTTTGGAATGCTAGAATGTATTCTCAATTTAAGACTTGCCCACCCACCCAAGGAAAGTCCAGAGGACATTCCTCTAATCAGGACTGTGAGGAATAAAGTTGTAAGACTAACTCTATTTTCCCTTAAGAACTCTGTGGTTTTTCCTCTCTTTAGGCCAGATATTGCTGTGGGACTACTCATAGAACTAGAATCCTTAAACACTATGGGGATGATCGGATCTCAGACTGGCAGAAGCAAAGTAGCAGCATTTAATAGCCAAAGACAAGGTAGGCATGGCTACCACAATGAAAGGTAAACTCAAAGCAGTAATCAAAAGATTCTGAGTAGCACAGAGCTATAGCATTGGCTTATACATCATGGAGTATAGTAGTAAAAGAGATGGGCAGTCTACTAAATCGCTCCTTGATCTGTATAAGCAGAAGTGTTCTAGGTGGCGTGAATAAAACCCTAACTTGAATTACAGAAACAATTAATCATGGCCCTTTACTCACTTCCCAGACTTGAGAGAGATTACAGACCCAGAGCCCCTTAAATGAAGGGAAGGCCAGG